>ML789121.1:192523-226315 GCA_009831015.1 Picea engelmannii | reverse complement strand
GGTTGAATCTTCAATCATTTCAGTGTTTTGACACATGGCTCGTGCGAAAGCACGAGCTTTCTTTTTGCTCGATCAAACCCTTTCGGCGGTTGTTTTGAATTTCAAATCGGCCATTTGCTGACGAAATCAAACATTTTCGGTGGTTAATGAGCACGCCGAGGGCTCGCCCAAACCACCGAAAAGTCTCCTTTTTGCACCCTTTGAATAAACCAAGTATCAAGAAATTTATTGAAATATGAAAACAGAAAACTAGTTCAGCATGCATGTGACCACTAGCTTAGGATATCCTCTACAAAGTTCAACCGAAAAGCCGGTTTTACTTTGGGAGTTAACACTGGCAATCCTGTTCCAAAAATAGAAGTGGTACCTAACCCAAGCGACAATAGTTTCAATATCAATTTAAAGCATCAAAATGCATAAAAATAGCTTGAAATGTAAAGATACCTTAAGTAGCCCCATTGAGTGGTAGGGATATGTCAATTGTGTCCAAACAAGGCCAAAAGGGGTGGTACTGGGTATAGAAATGGAGGTCTTTGGAATATAATATAGGCAAAAACATGATCAAAACTGGAGAGCAACAAGACCATGTTTATTTGAAGGTGAAAGCCTGAAAAATCTCGCTAAAGTTGGGGAACTGTGCCAAGATGGCACCCAGGTTTTGTGGGCCCTTCGAGATACTAGCTTGAATTGGACCCGTAAAATATCATCTTGCACTTCTAGCTAATCTAAGAATTCATAATGTATTTCATGTTTCTTTGTTGAAAAAGTATATTCATGACCCTACTCATATGATTGATTGGAACTTTGTGTAGGTGGAACCCGAGGGCGAGTTTCATGTGGTACCCCTGTACGTTATGGACTGGAGAGAAATAGCACTTCGAAACAAAGCCGTCGCTCAGGTAAAGGTGCAATGGAAGCACTTTAGTCCTGAGGAGGCCACTTGGGAATTGTAGGGAGATTTGAGAAAATCCCATCCAATCATGTTCCAAGAAAGGAACGAACACTAAGGAAAGTGTTTTACTGAAGGGGGAAAGGATGTGACGTCCCCCCAAAAATAAAATATTTTTATTTTTGTGTGCTGGAAATTTATTTCCATTTTTGGCAAATTCGAATTTGGAAAAATTTTGCCATTTATGGAAATTATGAATTTCAAATTTAATAATTGTATTTAATTATTGTGACTATTGGGTAGAGATATATTTGGACTCAACTAACTAGTTGACTATGAAACTTGTATAAAAACATAATATTTATATTAATTGCAGGAGGACAAATGGAACAACCATGTTAAAAATCAGTTGACCATGACTCCATGAGTGGGGAACAAGTTGGAACTCCCTCTAGGCTCATTATAAGAAGTGGAAAATCATATATTTGGCCATTGGCAGCCCCTAAAAATCAGGGATTAAGAAAGATGCAAAAATCCCCAAAGGAGGGAAAAAGACCTGGGCAAAATTGATAAATAGCATATGTGAGGAGGCAGGATGTTGCCAAGTATGTTGGAAAAGGATTCTTGAGCTCTCTTGTTGTTATGAACACATCGGATTGAGTGTGAGGCAAGATGAGCCTGCTAAAACATAACTGTCTTGCTATTATGAACATTGTTGAGTAAGGGTGAGGCAAGAGGAGATTTGTTGGAATTGAAGGTCATTGCTAAGGAGGAGTTTTCAAGTTCGCCCTCATGGATTCATGGTCAAGCTAGGGGGTGAATCGAGGAAGTGACTTTTGCTTCCCTATTCTACGGTTGGGAGGAACGTGGTTGTTCCCTTTGTCTTCCCGTGTATAGGATTTAGATATGTTAATTTTCCCCTCTCTATTATTAATGACTATGTCTTTTGATATTATTTAGCTATTGAATCTCAACTACAATATGTTAAATTCTCTATCTGTATGACCTTTTTGCATCTGGTGTATTGTATTGGATTAAATCGGATTTGTAACAATTTCTTCCTACTTTATGTTTGAATGTTTTTATCTGATGCTATGTATCTAACAATATGCTCTAACAATATGCAAACAATATATTAGATGTGTATAGAATGACAATAGTCCATAGTTAAAGAATTTTGGAAACCCTTTTTGTTTTTTTTTTGCATGCTAAAACAATCTTGAGAATCGATGCCTTTTAGAGGTTTTTGCTTTCCTTGTTTCTTTTCAGAATGGGCTACCCTTTCCTTAGTCAAGGTCTATGATGAATTTAGAGATTTTCCCTTACATAAAACCTTTATCCTTTTGTATCCTTCTGTGCATGTAAAATTCTTAAGTCTTTATGCTTTCGGAATTTGGGGATTGTGTGTGCTATGGTTTGACATTTGAAACCCTGAAACCTGGAATCCCAAAATCCTGAAATATATATAATTGTGAGTTTATATATTATGTGGTGGTGGTGGTGATGATGATGATGATGATGATCTATCAGACCTTAAGAGGGTAAGTGATTTTTTAGAATTTTGTTTCTATGCTCGAAAATCATTAAGAGAAGTTTTCCAAGATCGCCATGCTTTTGTTGAGTTAAGAGGTTAGGAAGGTTGCTAGTGTGACAAATATTTGGAAATGAGATCTAATATGGGTATAGGTTGGACAATCTAAGAGAATGTAATTTTCCTCTTCAACCTTCTTTTCATCACAAAGGTGACACAATCTTTCATCCCATGGCGTCTTAGGAATTGACTAACGCCTAGTTTCACTATGCAGCTTGCGAGAATTTGTTCTTATCTTAGCAATGTTTATTTTTTTTCTGTACACTTGGAAAAAAAAATAGATAATTTTGATCTTCTATAATAGGGTTGATTACATCCTTATAATGCCTTAATTTTTTTTTTTCCTCAGACTCTTTATCACACCACATTTTCTCCTTAAATTTTGATTTGACGATTTTTTTAATAATATCTCTATTCTGCAAAATGGTGTCTTCCATGATTCCCCAATAATTTAGCCAAGACCGGGCATCTTTATGCCATCCTTGCTTAGGTTCATGGTGGTTACGACTCGATTTTGAAACAATTTTAGGAAGCCTCTTGTCCTCCATGTTGATTAACTTGATCTTAAACATTAGGTATCTAGTCAAAGCCATGCTCTCAGTGGAGGAGAGTGTTGTTTCTAAGAGGAGGATGGGAGAGGGTGTATTTCCTTTAATTTTGAGAATGTAGGTTATAAAATACTTTTGTATTTGCTCTATCTTTTTCCGGGATTCACGAGAGATACTATAGACCCATACTTCACAACCATAAAGAATAACATGTGTAACAAGAGGAGTTTCTCCTTATGCAAACTCCAAAGTTCAACTAATTTACAATTGTTTCAAGCCCATAATAATCTTTTCATCCCCCAAAAATCCTTTCCTCAATGGTATAATTCCAATTGAGTTTTTGGTGAATATCAATTCCAAGATATTTGTATGAAGTCACTTCCTCCAAGTTGTTTTTGTCATATATGAAGGTATCATAAGTGATCTTATTGGATTTAATAATCATGAACTTAGTCTTATCAATATTAACAATCATACACATATTGGAGAAAAAATTCTTGAGGGCTCTTAGTTGGTTTTCAAGATCATGGGGACTCCTTGCCATAAGAACGATATCATCGGCATAAAGAATAAGTTTGATGACTATACCAATGAGAGTAGAGACGACACAACATGTCTTTTGAAGCAATCTTCTAACTTGTCAATGTATATGCTAAAAAGGGTAGGACACAAGTGTAACATCCCTCTCTTGTGCGCACTGAGAAGACTTATTCTTGATGACACTTGCGTACAAGTGATCTAGTCCTTTATACGATTGGTTGTTATGATTATGATTATGAGATATTGTGGATTTGATGATATGTTATTTTGTTGCATTTACATTGGCATGTGTTATTGAGTAAGTTCTACTGAGTGTGCAGGAATTTGGACATTGAGGATGTCAAGGCATCGGTGAAATACCTTGGACTCTCGATCGAGTCAGGGAGTGGACTGTTAGGGTTTGAATGTTGTTGATGTGATATATGTATATATGATTAGATGTTATGATGATTGATTATTATTGTTGACATGATTTGTTGATGGATGCAGGATGATGATAGCTTGTTAAACACACTCACATTTGGAGTAGAGGGGTCACACTTGAAAACCATAAACATTCAGGGAGAGGTGTGGCAGTAGCCCTACCACAACCTACTAGCACTCTCATCGTTCCTCGAACTGTAGGTTAACGATTACCTAGTTCGAGAAGACCCGTGAGGTCGTGAGGAAAGACTGTGACGGTCGCTCATGATGATTCTAAGGGGTGCACAATAAGTCAAAGGCCGTATTCTTTAGAGACCCTTAGTCTCCCACAATATCACATCGCGGAGTCTTGACTCGAGGGGCTTAATGTCTACCAGATTCAGTCAAGAGGCGAGTGGCACCCTTGGAGCATGTAGTGCGTCTTGAAGGGCATGTCGTGTAAAGAAAAAAAAAAGAGGAGAGTGGCACCCTTGGAGCACGTAGTGCGTCTTGAAGGGCACATCGTGTAAAGAAAATGGAAGGAGGTGAGTGTCACCCTTGGATCACATAGTGCGTCCTGAAGGGCATATCGTGATTTTAACTATGGTAAATTAATAAACCTAGTGCCTAAAAAATTATGCCTCATTAGGACCTGGTCAACCTTAAAATGAATGGAGTGATAAATAAAGTTAAATAAAAAAATTTCCCTTAAAAATTGTCCCCGAGCCTAGGGAAATAAAAACCTAGGTCTAAGTAGAACATGTGGATAAAGAAAAAAAAAAGTAATTAAACATGTAACAAGAAGGGGGGGTAAGAAATTCAAACTTAATCATTAAAGTAAAAAATTATAATGGAGGATTAAATTTATTAAAAGGGCTAAATTGATTTTAGTTAATAAGGAAAAAGGGTAAATGGTTGTTTTTATCTACATTTGATAAATTGATTTTCTTTAATTAAAAAGGAAAAAGGGGGAAACTTAAAAGAAAAATGAAAACTTAAGAAAATATGAAACTTAAAGAAAAAGTTGAATGTCTAACTTAGTAAGGAATCTTGCCTTTGGAACTTTCTATTTATGAACTCAACTAGGAATTAAGTAAGGCGTAAGTCATTTAAGAATTGTAAGAGAATATTGGGACACTGAGGATCATTTTTAGGAACTCTTTTAGGTGGATGAGGGAAATATGAATATTTAATTAATTAATAAAATTCATTTTTTGGTGCAACTAGGGGATCGGACGACATGTGTATGGGGGAGGTTTTTACTAATTAAATAAATGGAAAAAAAAATCTAGTGAGGGTTTGGGAAACTAATGACTAAGAAAATCTATAAAAAGGATGGCGATGGAGGAGTATGGGACACATCGGACTTCCGTAACGCTACGCTATTGAAATTTTATCTTGACTGAAATTTCTCTTGTGGGAGCTGGGATACCGAGCTCGGGTAACAAGTGGTAGCTCAACCTTGTGAAGAGAGCTAGGTGCTAGAATTCTTTGGTATTGTGTGTGTGTCTCCTTTGCGGATCGAGGGGCTCACGGGGCAAAAGAGTACCCCTAGCATTTGTTGGGAAGTTCTAGAGAGGTCACATCGGTTGGCAACTGAGAGATGGACGGAGCGTGCACGAGACAAAGACTTCAAAGCATTCACCTTTAACTATGACACGCATGTGTGTATTTGCATTTAATGGTAGTTAAGTGATGTTCGTGTGCCTTCAGTTAAGGTACTTATATTGTGTCAAATTTTATGTTATATTTAATGTATTACTATCGAGAGATTCCATTTTTCTTTCAACAATTTTTCTTGATGAGCCCACGGTTTTCGATCCAAGAATTCAAATTTATCCCTGCATTATGCTCACTGTACTTTGATTTGATCTCCAATGGCGAACCCCAAATCTAAATGCAAATGACTTCTCTGTTTTTTTTTTATTCCTTGATTGGGTTTATCATTATTTTTGTTCTCCACGGAGAAGGTCTAGATGCAAATTGGGTTTTTTCTTCTGATTCCTTTATCCTTTAAGTTATTAGTTATTCACTCCGGTGTTAAATATTTAGATTCAAATGCCCTGCTTTCTTGTGCATGGATAATAAATGTAGGATCGTTTATGTGCCCAGCATGGAACTCCCTGCTCGGAGATTATTCCCTCCTTAGCCTCCTCAATTATGGTGATTCATTCTCTGTGACTCGCATTTGCGTTTCATTACTGTATTTTTCTTTACTGCATGATGATAATGTTGTTAATTACTGTTCTTTTATTTGATGCTATTGGACTGCGTTTTTATTACTGTGAATCCTTATTTACAGTGTTTTCTCCTCGTAGTATAACGCTTTCTTACTTGCCAGCGAAAGTCATGTTTCTTACTAGATTTCTGTGATTTCCCTTCTGTTATCTTTTAACACAAAAAAAATAAAAATTTCATGGGGCAGTGCTCCATTACATTTACTGAAATAACAAATCAAAGGATACGGACAATCATTACACAAAACTCTTCATTTGTTTGAAATTTGTGTCTAATTAACTCTGACAGTAAGTAAATTTTGAATCTCAACATGAGCATTGTACAACTAATATTATTTTGCCTTAATTGTCAAAACTTGAATTTTTCTCTAACTCGTGTTGTGAACTCATGGAGAAGATATATCTTTGGAATCTATGTATCTTCCACCCACTTCAGTGCTAATTAGCTTGACGAGTCAAATCGATGCATAAATGATCTCAACGACCTGTTTTAAAGGAGCAATAAATCACCTTACAAAAAAATTATATTTCTGGAGCAATATAATTTGTTGATTCTCTGAGATTTTCTTGACACCGTTTTAAAACGGCCCAGTTCGAACTGTCCCTTTTGTTGTCCCTTATCCTTTTCGAGATGATTCACTTACCCGACTCACCTTGGATCTTGGTCGCGGGCATTGGCTTGCGTTTAATTCTCCATGCACGAAGACCTGTATAGTCGATCAGTGCTCACAAGAAAATGTTCTGCGCAGGCTTTTTCGCAGTCATCATGGTCTGATCGTTTGGCTCACCTCCTTTAAAATTCGTCCCCGTGCTAACCGCATTGGATCCTCTGAAATTTATTCGATGTCAGATCCCTTGGATTCTTTCCGGTATTTGTAACCCCTCTGTTATATAAGTTTACTCCTTAAGTGGTGCAGAATTTATCGTAGTTCTCATTGCAGTCTAATTTTCGTACGATTATATCCCTGGAGATGAGGTATCTTGCAATTATCACTTGTATATTTATTTAGCCGAGAGAACTTCTTGATATTTTATTGATTATATCCCTGGAGATGAGGTATCTTGCAATTATCACTTGTATATTTATTTAGCCGAGAGAACTTCTTGATATTTTATTTTTCCAGTTAACTCTCTTTCAGTTAATTTATATTTCTTGACGAATTCTAATCAAGCATTATATTATGTTATTTTCATTTTGTTTAATTCAATTTCCAGATATGTATATTTCCAGTTCACTCTCATTTTAATCTATATTCCAGATGAATTCTAATCAAGCATTATATTTCATTATTTTTCTAATTCAGTTAATTTATATTTTGCAGTTAACTATGATGCAATTCTTTTTTATTTACAGTTGGGTCAATTCAGTTAAATTGATGGTATCATCATTGCAATGTGGTATTATAAGGGGATAGGGGGCAGTCATAATTATTATTGAATTAATTAAAAGGGACTTCTCGAATTCTTGTTGTAGATTATTGCATTGTGCGAATAATTTGCATCTAGAACAGTTAATCACACTCATTTACATTTCAATTTGTACCATTAATGAAAACCACAGATAGTAGTTTTAATTCTTCAACATTTTACCTAATGATTGTGTATGGTAGGAGATGACCATAGTGACTCTTGAATGGTGGCTTAAATCTAATTATATATCTTGCTTTCAATAACAATGTGTTCTGAATGTATTAAAGGCCCTTGATTAAAAGACGCATTGTGCTTCCTTATGTATAAGTTTATAATCGATTGTAATTTTTTTAAAGATGGTATATATTATAATGAAGAAAAGTAGATGGTAGTTTGATTAATCGATACCTTACCTTAGGGACTGTAAAGTATTTTTTTATAATTGTAGTTATTGTTTGTTTTCATTGATGAATACATTGATTAAGGGAGGCTCCTTGATTTTTACGGTTGAATGTGTTTTTGGCCTTGATGGAGACCCCCCTTGAACGACGATTGTATGTCCAAATGATAACCATGGAATTTAATGTGCGTGCCACTAGAATATGAAATTGACGACGTTCAGATTGCGAACCTCGTGCCCATTGGTTTTTATACCTGGAAAGTGGGTTATGGTTTGGGGCTTCTTGCACCCTTAATTGTTATGACATGCTTGAAGGATAGAGATTATTTATGTTTGTGCCTTGTATACTATTGCACCTATCTGAATCTGGAGACATGATTCCTTAGGAATAGATCATTGCAAGCATCGATCAATAGGCGAGTATGACGAACTAGCTTGGGTCATGGATTTTCGACGATGATGGTGTTGATTATTAAAATTTATGTAATGGATTGTATGATAACGCATGTTTCTGATGTATATTTATCGCTCGCCTTGAAGGTTAGGTGACATGCTCGGTTGTTAAAATCCTTTGGACGTTAATGACCGTTGATGATGTTAATTGGCGTAGTTGTAATTCCTTATTTGATTAATGTTGTAATCACCTCAAGCTTCTAGCTGAGCCAATAGGCTAGGTATTTTTGTAATTGTTATTGGTTTTGTCCTTCATTCTGATGTCGTCAAGTGGTTGTTTTGAACGTATTATCGTCCTTCCTTCCTTGCAAAGATTTTTTTTTTTTTTTTTTACCTATCGTACGTCATATTGGTGTCGTAACGGTCGGGGCCATTACAACAAGGGAAAACCTTGTTTGACTCCAATATTGAAATTTACCTCTTTTGACTAGCCCTTAGTGTTTTTAAACTTGGCAATAACGTTCTCATACATCCTTATTGCAACAGCCCTCAACTCAAGAGGAACTTTTATCTCGTCCAACCTATTCCAAAGGTTTTTCCTCAGAACCATGTCAAAAGATTTTCTAAAGTCAACAAAACAAAAAAAAATATTGGTTTTAGTATTGAAAAACTCCTCTGCAATGATCCAAAAGGTAACAATATGGTCCACAGTTGAATTATATCTCCTAAACCTGACCAGGCCTTTAGCTCTTTTACTGTGACTTTCTAACGAAAGGATAATATTCTTTTCCAAAATATTTCCATAACGCTTGGCTAAGATCGGGCTAATCATAATGGTCCTATAATTAGAGGGAACGTTTCTATACCCATTTTAAAAAAATAGGAACAATGAGACTTTGCAACCAGGGTTTAGGGAATCCCTGCTTGACTACTAAATTGAAGATCTTGTGTATGTGAGGGATAAGTATAGGCCCTCCGATTTTAAAAATTTCATCTTGGTAGCCTTCAATGCACTTATCTTTCCCATTTGCAATCCGCTTAATCCTGAACTCTATGTCATCTAAAGAAAAAAATTCTTCCTTTGTAGGAATAATAGGAATGGTGTCCATGCCCTTAGGGAACTCATAAAGACTTTTAAGGTAGAAATTCCAGTCCCTTCAAGGTATCCTATTATTTTCTTTAGTATTGCGGTCTAGAATTTGGCTCCAGAACTTCTTAGTATCCAACTTATATAGTTGTGAAAGTTGTTCTTTCCTTTTAATTAGTGCTTTGTACGTATTGATCATATCAAGTTTTAAGAACTCATTTGAAGCATCCCTAATGACTTTCCTAACAATTTTACATTCTTTATCATACCAAGGGTTCGTCATTCTATTATTCTTTTTATAAGACACCTACTAAGAGAACTTGTTAATAAAAGTGGAAAGAGTAGTTGTAAAATTATGATATAGTTCTTCAATATTTATGTTAGGAAATTTAATTTACTATTTAAATCCTTTAAGAAAATGTGAACTTTACTTTTGTCAAAGTGCAAATACCTTTGATTATCACAATTCTCTTCAATGGCACTCATGTGCATGGAAAAGTTTAGAGTTAGGGTTAAAGGTTTATGACTAGAGTTGCACTCACTGTCATTTAAAAGGTCAAAATTTGTTGTATGGTTGGAAATAGGGTTATCATATATCACATAATATACAACACTACTACCTATCCCATGAATAAAAGTCATGTTGGAGTTTGGCCACTTCATTACTCCATTGCAAATTATTAGGTGGTTGGATTTTGGCCACTTCATTACTCCATTGCAAATTCTTAGGTCTTGAGAGTTGTAGAGCTTGACCAACTTAGTACCAAACAATTCTCAATTAGGTCTTCAGAGCTTCTTTTGTAGCTATTAGATAAAACATGGTACCCATCTAGCCATAAAAGATTATGGTTGGAATCAATACTTAAAAGAGTAGCTTGTTTAGTTGCAATCCTAACATTAAAGTCTCCTAGCACGAGGATATTACCATCATTTTTCAAACTATAAATATTTTGTTCTAACTGGTTATAGGCACAATTGTTATCTAGATTGTTTTTCTTATAAAAAGTAGAATTAATAGGTGCAAAATAAGAAATTGCTATATACATCTTCTTAGCATTGGCTTTTGAAATTTCTGTTCAAATGTATTGATTGAGAGGGTCGATCTTATGAAGTCGAATTTAAGGAGAAATGTTCTTTCTAATATAGCAGGCTATGCCTCCTATCCCTCTACCACGGGATTTTTTGTTCCATGCCAACCACAAGACAAATCCTTCTATGTTAGGGACCTTAGAGTCCTCATGCTCCAAAGTTTTAACTAGACAAATAATATCAACATCACTCGAGATCCAACTTATCATAGGACCTTTGCACCATGGAAAGCCACGATAGTTCTGAAAATGGATCCCAAGTGCCCCAAATTTCTATTTATTACTATCCTTTGCATCTCTGTCGCTAACAATAGTTTTCCGATTTCTAATTCTTTCTCAGTTTCCTTCTTTCCTGGATTCTTTTAACTTTTGAACTTCCTTCATTAAGTCAACTTTGTCGTGAGGAATGAGGTCTTCATTTATAAATATTCGTGAAACTTTTAAGCTCAGAGATTTACTGAGTATGTTATATTTTTGGTCATCACAACTTACTTTGACATGGATCAACCTATCTTTGTGATCAATTGTTTTTCCTAGGCTCTTTGCTTCTATGAGGTAAGTGGTATCACTTTGTGATTTATTATTTAATTCTTCTTTTAGTATTGCTAGTGTATCCTCGTTCTTTTATACCAAAAATTATGAGGTTATTCATTTCCTCTTTGATGGGTTTGATATCCAATTTGTTTTCCATATTACTGAGGGCGAGGGTGAAATTGTTGGTTAGTTTTTCTTCTAGCTCTTTAATCCTAATAATAAAGAATAATCTATTTTTAAGGTCACGACCAAGCCAGACACCAACTTGGTGTATGAAACCCCCTTGTTTGTGGGACAAAGAAGGCAGAACTTGGTGTATGAGAACCCCTTGTTTATGGAACAAGAGACACTTGTTTGACTAGTAAAGTCTACGGAAGTATACATACCCTATCCCCTTTGGATTTGAGCCTTTGACCTCTTTGAAGAAAATAATTGTTCTTAACCATTAGCGTAAGCATTTGTTAAAAAAGATAATAAGATAAATATTATTATAGGTTGACTATTTTTGGCATAGTTGGAGTTATTGTGGAGTCTTCCCAGTACATCGGTCATTTTTCAGTGTTTCAAACAGAACATGAGGCTCGTCGCGAGATGGTCTCACAACACTCCAAGCTGGTATGCCCGGGCAGAGACTTTGGTCTCATCATAAGCACTCTCCATCTCTATTGTATTCCGGCTGTAAACACCGCGTCCATGACCATAACTCCAGAGCTCGGCGTGAGACTGTGGCAACTTATCCACTTCGCTGTTCAACGAGGGATGATGGCCCCTAAACACCGCGTCCATGACCATAACTGCGGAGGTCGGCGTTAGACTTTGGCAACTTATCCACTCCGCTGCTCAACGAGGCATGGAACTGAACCTGACCCCTAAAACCCTACGCCAACTTTTCCGAAAACGCTAGTACCTGGTCCCCTCAAGATTGAAATGATTTCTCTGCAGGGAATTTTTTGTTTGGTTACTGGCTCGATTTAGGTAAGTGATGAAGTCATGCTACTGTGCGACTATGATGAATGTCGTTTGGCACAGCATGTTTCGAAACCTCTGCATGGTAATTTAAAATTTCTCGTATTGATAAAATGAAAATTAGTATCTCTTGCATTTAGCAAATGAAATTAAGTTTGGAGCTTTCAATATGTTTGTAGACAGTGAGGTCTTCTTCTAGGTTTTCCTTTTTCAAAGTTTCTGTTTCTTTAGTTCGCAACTGAATGTAATAATGGTAATGTAATAATGGTCGCTAGTTGTGATGTTCATCGAACAGACGAACTCGTGTCAAACAAAACCACGGAGGTGATGCAGCAAAAGGGGCAGGTGCAGAACCCTTATTAATTCATAAATCCTGAAACAACTCCTACACAGTGATGCAGTCAGCCTCTGATCCACAGCACTCTCGCCGTCCATACGCAAACAGCTCACTCAGCTCCCTCCACTATTATACAGGAAACCAAATCGATTCCTATACAGCAGGTCAAAGACAGCCTTGTAACATAGTCAGCCTCTCGCGAGAGTGTAAAACTAACACATTAACAACAGTGGGAAACACAGGCCCGATAACATAGAAGACTACCGATAGCACGAAGGTACAAGATTCTCATTCAACCAAGGACAATTTGCAAGGTGCTCATTGGTTCACTAAGTTAGATTCGACATCTGGATACCATCAGGTCGGAATGAACAGAGTAAATGTGTGGAAGACATCCTTGAAGACCAAATTTTGTTTTTTCTAATAGAAATTCATACCATTTGGACTGACTAATGCACCAACTTCCGTTCTTGGATAAGACTGGAGCATTTGACATGGATGAATGCGAGCCCTTTACTTGAGCGGTAAGCCGGAACATTTATGAGATTTATTAATGATATCTTGAGGCCTCTTTTGGGTTGCATTGTTGTTATGTATTTGGATGAAATTGTCATATTCAGAAAATCTTGAAAGGCACATCTTCAGCATGTTCTCCAAGTACTAGAAGTACTTTGGGAGCACAAGCTAAAGCTATAGGTAAAGGAAAAGAAATCATACTTTCGACAATGTTCAGTTCCATATTTGGGCTTTCATGTGGACCCATAAGGCACTCGTCCAGATCTTCCATGGGTACAATCATTGGCACAATGGCCAACCCCTTCTTCAGCAAGTGAATTAAAAAGCTTCCTGGGTGGTATCAACTTTTATTGAAAGTTATTTTTGCACTTCTATGAGACTTCTCTCCCTTTACATCGATTATATAACAGTAATCAAAACTTTGTTTGCGATGGAGAGGTTGCTCGCCACTTTGCTCACCCCAAGCGAGCTTTGTGTTCTTCCCTGTAATTAGATTGCCTCTCAATATGATATTGATGTAGTACTTACATAGGGAGGACATCATGTAGACTATCACTCTTTGCTAAAACAAATTAGATCATATACAATAAATAATTCTACAGCCTCTTACAAGATCTCAATCAATGGAGACACTATTTGTTGTGTAAGGAGACCATTCTCCATACAGAGAACCATCCTCTAATTTTCATTAATTCCCAATAAAATATACAAGAGTAGAGACATCTCAAATGGGAAACCTACTTACAACAATTCGATTTAGTCATTCGCTACAAGAAGGTGACCTCTAACAAAATGACATTTTTTCCTATTCATCCTCTGAATCAGGTTCTCCAAATATTAGAAGTTCGGTGTGCTTCATATGACATATGGAGAGACCAATATGCTACCGACAATGACTTTCAAATATTTTGGGTTGCTCTACATCAACCAACAATAGTCAACTAGACCCCTTTCTTGGACTACACCATCAGCAATGGGTGTCTCTACAAGCTCAACTTGCTATGTGTCCCTCAATCAAAGGATCATTTATTGATCATCAAGGAATCCCATGCCTTTTCTTGTGGAGGCCACTTTGGCACACAAAGACAATACATAACCTTTAGCGCCATTTTTATTTTTCATCCCTACAACATGAGGTAGAGAAATTCATCTAATCTTGTACTTTATGCTCTTAATCCAAACCTTCCAACCAGAAACATGGATTGTATCAACAACTCCTAGACCATGGGAATCCCTTTCAATGGATTTTCTTAGTGGATTGTCCACCACTAAAAAAACTTGATGCCATTTGGGTAGTAGTATTTTGGTTTTCTAGTATGTCCTTTTTCATTGCTTGCACCATGACTATTACAACTACTCGAACAACAAAATTATATTTTCAACATGTCTATCCTCACTTCAGTCTACCCAACACTATCATTTTGGATGGATACTCAAGATTCCTCAGTTCCTTTTGGAGGACACTGTGGGCACTACTTGGTTGTCAACTTAAGTTCTCCACCTTCTTCAATCCTCAAATGGATGGCCAAACATAAGTAGTAAATCGTGTGCCGCAATCATTTCACACATAGAAAACAATGGGATACATATTTACATATTCTGCAACATAGTTGCAACATGGACACACAATGAGCTACTAACTTCTTTCCTTTCGAAGTGTGTTTCGTTTTTCAACCCACTTCTCCAGGTGAGTTTCCTCTCACTCTTGATCCACAAGGAATAGATAACCAACAAAAGGGATAAAGACAACGCCAACAATTCCTTCAACAAGTTGCACACCTCCAAACACAAGTAGTGGAAGCTTTGAAAGATTCCCAAAGAAGAATCATACACCTTTTTTATTTTAGCTTGTTTGGAAGGTCATCATCATAAACTACATCCTCTCCTCTATGGCCCCTATACAATTTTGGAACGCATTCGAGAACATGCCTATAGATTGGACCTCCCTTCTTAGCTAGGCATACACATTGTCATCAAAGTAAGCAATATGAAGCTATTTCATCCACCACTCTTGGATGAGCCAATCAACATTACTCATCTCGTAGAAAACATTCCACATTTCCAATTGTCCCTATTACATGGTCCAATGTATTTTTCCCTGTGTACTAGAGGAAGTAGGGATGCTTCCAACTCTAAACATGGAGGAATTGGGCCATAAGGAAGCTACTCTTCCTTATAAACCCATTAATAAAATAGGGGACAATATAATAGAGTAAAGTTTATCTTAATTTGTGATTAGAATAATATTATGTATGCAAGATAAGTAGGTCCCTTCTCTATAAATGTGATCCTATGAACTAGTAGAAGCATTGGCTTATTTTTTAAGAAAATTCTCTCTTCTCTCATTTTATCTCTCGTTCTAGGTTTAGGATTTTTGTTGTGTGTTGTTTTGTAGGCTGCAACCTTTCCCAGATCCTAAACTGAGCCCTAGTTTCTAGTGTTCTCTCCTCTTGTTTTTGATCCCTCCACTAGCTAATGCACCGTCTTCTAGATATTGCAACCTCCTATGGCAAGTGCACCCTCCTCAAGAAATCTCACCCTCCTTGGTTAGTGCACCCTCCTATGAAAATTGCTCCCTCCTCTAGAAATTGTACCCTCATATTTAGAGCTCCATCCTGACACAAGTGCACTCTCCTCATCTCTATAACTTGAAAGGGTGTTGGATCTCTCTTGACGGGAGGACCTCTCCTCATGGGATATTTATTTTGCTACAAGTTATCCTCAATTATGAAGGTTTCTTGATAAACCTCTATAAGTGAATGAAAATAAAATACAATGAACTCATCTTGAATGTTATAAGATGTACCATCCATATATATATTAATGGATTCTAGACTCTCATCATTTTTCCTACACCTTATAGAAAGTCTATAAAATTCCTCTATGTACTTATTCACTAGCATCATCAATTGCTTCAAGTTTTCCAATGTTTTCAATATATTTAAATCATAATCCATAGGGAAAAAAAATATTTTAAACTATTACATGATCCTGTCGGTGAATCTAAATTCTCTTTACCACCACTTTCTCTATTTAACTAGAACTTATACCACCACAATAAAACATGAGTCTTCAATTTTGTACTACAAAACCTAACCATAATAAGGTATCTAATCTATTCGAACTCAAATATGTTTTCCATTTCTCATATCCAATCAATCAATTCCTATAGTTTTAAACATCCGAAACATATATGAGTACCAAGTTTAGGTATACCTCTAATGCCATTGATTTCTCTAATCATTATCCCTTCCATTGTCACCTTCTCTATCCTCGTTCTTCTCGCATAGTTTTTTTCTTTCCTTCATCATCACTATCATCTTGCACCACATCAAAGAAACATATCCTATTGGTTTCCTCCATGGAATCCATTCTTTCCATTATTTTCCTTACCATCATTGTAATGTCATTCACGTTTCTTTCATCCTTGGATCTCTCGGGTCCTCCAAAACCTACTCCTATGATCTATAAGTAGAATAGTTTGTCACAATAGATCTAATAAAATGCTATAATCTTTATTATTAAGGTTATTTTCCTTTTGATTTCATGGATATTTAATTACTATTTTTTTTTGCTTATGCATGAAATAGATAAACCACATAAAATAGAGAATAATAAAATACAATCACACCATCTACAAATAGACACAAGATATGACCTGGGAAATGAAATATAGAAGAAAATCCAACTAGAAGGTAGGTTTCTTTTCTCTCTTTTCTTTGGTATAGAAATGATGCAAGTACAAAGATAGAGACACTCTCTATGGATTTGAATTCTACTTGTGGTTTGTACGGCTGCTACAACATCTATCCTCCTCTATTATGCTCACACAATACAACTCTCAGATGTTTTTCTCATCTATGGAACAAGATACAATGTAAAAGAATTGAACCCCTTCTCTTCCTAGTGGCTCGTTATTTAACATAGCCCGATAGCCATTTAGGGGCAGGATGTTTACCTCCTCAAACAACAATTGTAATAGGGTTTTGGCCCTTCTAGAATCTTATTGAAATTATATACATGGATTTCCCCATATGCTTGCGTAACGGGGGTTGACATGGCATCCTCTCATACCATGGTGGTCAACACAGTAGGTAAACTTCTAGGAGGAATAAATTTTTCATACTAGCTTCGATTGACACAATTTTTGCACCATTGGAAATGTCTCGATGTATAGAGTAGCTTCACAGACTTCAACCTATGTTGGGAAATTTTTAACCCCCAAAAATTCGTTTGATGCCTCACAATGGCCCTAAAAGTTTTCAGAACACAATTTCCCAAACTAGGACCTCCAACTAAATTGGCCCTGCAAGCTTATTTCTCCAAATTTTCCACTCTAAAAAGATCAATATATATGAAAAAAATATAGTGATCCAATCTGGATCATCCTCTTTGTGCCATCACACTAATTTTGGTTTCCCATCTCCTCTTCGAAGATCCCTACCTCACAAGAATTGAGTAATTGCTCAATGTGGGACTAATTCTTTTCTATATTCCTCCCCGCCATAGACTCGGTCTTCTTTGGGACCACTTAATGTAGGACATAGAATACTATCAAAGATACATTTAAAAAAATCAATTCTCAAAATTATTAAACAAACAACAAATACAACATATACTAACAAATAAACTCATATCATCGAAATGAAATACAACACAATTTTTGTATTGATAGTCAAGCCCAATAACTCACATGATTTGAATGGTAACATAGATTTAGTACCTTGTCTTTCGTTTAACTATATTCCCAATCCACAATTACAAAGCCCAACTTCTGAGAACCAAAAACATGTTCTTCATGGTTGGTAGCCAATTTGTAAAATTAATAAAGAATATTGAACAATTTAAACTATTAGAACAAATCACTTGGGTCCCACACCCTCCAAGGCAATTAGTCTTTCATTATACCTAAAAAGGATAGATAACATCTTTACAATTTATAAATTTTCTTCACATGCTATAAAAGGCATAATTGGAAAAGAAATTTCCAAATTTGAACTAGAATGTTTGTATTTCTATAAAACCATGGTGGAAATTTGGACTAGAATATTTTGCTATTATAAAACCAATGAAGACACATGTTTATAATCATTAAGGAGAGATGACTTGCACATGGCTATAATCATGGAAACTCTCATAGAGAGTAGTTGTTGGACCTTCATTATCCATGTTAACTTCTATGTTGTTCATAAAAAAAAAATTGATGTACATGTTTTATTACTTCCTTTGTTACCAAAGTATTGTTGATATATGGTTTTGTTAATTTCAAAAATTGATTTATGATGTTAATATAACCTTTAAAGTATCATAATAATATTAATCTATAATGATTTAAACATTTTTTATTTTCATACTTTGAAAAATTAGTCGTTAAAAATATCAAAACCCCTCCTCACCTCTATCTTCATTTAAGTGTTTATACAAATGCTTTGATCCAGTGAGAAGGATAGTCATTTTTTATCTTCATACTATCATCATAAACTAAAGTAAATAAACATTTATAATCATCATAAACTAATAAACTATAATAAATAAACATGTATGATAGCTAGTTCCACGGGAATGCTTCAAACATTTATAATCAGCATAAACTATAGTAAATAAACATGTATGATAGCTAGTTCCACGGGAATGCTTCTACATTAAGTAGTGATAGTGATATTGATAAAACCAAGGTAAAATTAAATATATTAATTAATAAATAAAAAATATTAATTCAAATAATTGTTATTAATATTATCATATATATAAATATAAAGTTTTATTTTTCCATTCTTTCAATTAAATATACTTAAAACATAATTAATTTAATATCTAATTATTCCTCGTTTATATCAAATCTAATTTCTAAAGATATTTCAATTAAATATACTTAAGACATAATTATTTTAATATCTAATTATTCCTTGTTCATATCAAATCTGATTTCTTAATTTTAACATCCGACAATGTTGTTGGTATCTTCTCTTTTTCTTCGCGTTAGTCCACACAACATGACTAAAATCTCAGTACGAGTTGAAACTTAGATGTGACTTGTCTACTCAACATCATGAGTAAAATCTTTACGCAAAAATCTTTACACATTGGTTGTTTTGGTAAGGACAAACAAATCCTCAATTTCTAGATTTCGTTACACTATATTCTTTTAATTTTGGGGGAGATTTTGTTACAATATATTCATAAATATTGTATTTTTGGGGAGATTTTGTTACAATATATTTGTGAATATTGTAATTTTCAGGAGATTTTGTTGCAATTTTGGAGAGATTTTGTTACACTACATTCTTGAATATTGTAATTTTGTAGAAATTTTGTTACAATATATTTGTGAATATTGTAGTTTTTGAAAAATATATTTGTAAATATTGTAGTTTTTGAAAAATAAACAAGTAAGACTTGTTATTAATAATGAAACTTTAAGCACATTATATTTTTGTTTTAAAAGATTTTATAAACATATAGATGTTGTTATTTTGATAAACATATGGATGTTGTCACCTTATAATGGTAGAATTATAAGATTTTTTAAAACTTTTTAGAAGAATTTATAAACATGTTATTGGATGTAATTCTATATATTTTTAATAACTTCGTGTAAATATATAGTTGGCACTCGTAAGAATAGTATTACTAATTTAGGCTTTGCTACTTTTAGGGTTTTTTCATGCTCTTAATTTCCGCCTGCCCAGACCTTCTCTGAATCCCTTGGTACGTGTGGATTGCCTCATCCCTACAACTTTGACCGCCTTAGAAGAATGGGAACAAAAGGGGGGGTGAAATCCCCCTCCTACTGTAATGGCTCCGCCAACGATTCAGAGAACTCACGAGCGTGTCGACCATCCTTTAAGCCGCCATTGCACTTACGAGACCAATATATCTAGGAAGAGATGGATATAAGAAAATAATCGAACACGGATGTTGAGTCCTCGCATCCAAAAGTAGCTTGGGCCTGGATACCTGACAAATGTATTCCCCAAGCCTCGGTTGCACCCAAGTACCTCATCAAAACCACCAGGATAAGGGAGCATACACAGTTCATGCGAGACCATGCCCTCATAGGAAAATTCCTAGGTCTCTGGCCCTCAGAAAGAGACCTAGATCATTAGATCAAGGCGTGGTGGAACCCTAAGGGAGACTATGAGCTCCAATTGAGCTCCAAAGGTTTCTTTATAGTAATATTCTACAGCCTAGAGGACAAGGACATGATATTTGAAGGGGGACCATGTTTCTACAACTTGACCGACCTCTACCTACACTTCTAGACAAACTGATTTTGCCTAGAAAAGGAAAACTTCTCATACGCACTTGTTTGGATTTGCCTCTATTCCCTACCCCAAGAGTTCTGGTTAGAGGAAATTTTATTGGGCATAGGCAATACCCTGGGTAAATATGTCAAATCTTTTGAAGCTACCAAATAGAGAAAATACACCTCTTATACAAGGATATGTGTTTATATGAACATCTCCAAAGCTCTGTCAGGCACAATTACATTAGAATACCAAGACGATGAATGGGACCAAACCATAGACTATGAACACATCCCTTTCTAATGTCAGAAATGCCATGAACATGGACACATTTTCATAGATTTCCCTCTCAATGCCCCCCCCCAAGAAGGAAGATGAAGAGAAACAAAAGGAAGGATTTACCCAGGTTCAAAATGGAAGGAGACAAGCGTAGAAGAAGTCCATAACCAACAATGGAAAAAAGAACCCAAATAATAATTGATTTGAATCCCTTAACCGCCTCCCAAAAGTAGAAGAGGTGGAAAACCCCCATAAGACCATGGGGAAAGATCCTAGCAAGTAAAAGGAAGATTAGTTGTCATAAGATTATCAAACCCCATCAAACCAAGCAGATCCACAGACTCACCCAGTCTTAGGGAAAGAACCAGAAAGAGAGGAAGACATAGTCACGGAAATGGATGAGCAGGACCTATTAGAAATCGACCTAAATAGGTTAGAGGAAGCACTCAATAAGAAGGATCTCCAAACATTACCAGAGGACCAACTCAAGGAAAATCAAAAATTATTTATGGAGTCATCAACAGGGGCTACATCTAGGTTGGGGATCAACACAGACCCAAAACAAGATCCAAGAAAACACCCAAAAGAAAACAAGTGAAGGGGCAGAAAATCAGCTCATCAGATAATAAAGGACGCGGGAAATTATATGATCAACTCGGGATAGATTCACAGGCTCTCAAAGAGATCATTTTCTGACCCACCAAATCATTAACTATGAAGATACTCACTTGGAATATCAGAGGCCTATATGGAAGATCTAAACAAAGGATTCTTCAAAATTGTGTCAAAATGGAAGACCTTAATATATTCCTGATATAAGAGACAAAATGTGCAGGGAAAACTGCATAAGATATCATCAAAATATGTTGGCGCAACTACAAATCCATTAAAACAAACTCAAAAGGGGCTTCAAGAGGCCCGACCATCCTATGGAATTCTGCTACAGTCATCCTTGATCAAGGCCTCTCCATCCCATGCACCATCACAACGCACTACAGAGCCATTGGTTTAGACGACGAAATGATCACAAATGCCTATGGACCATAGAACAACTAGGAGAAAGACTTCTTTCTTCAGAACCTGGCTTACCTAGGTTCTTTAGTAGAACGCAAGCAATGGATAATAGCGGGCGACTTCAACATGATTATCACGCTGGAGGAGAAATGAGGAGTGGAAAAGCACTTATAGCAGGACAACCCAAAATTCTGGGAACTCATAGAAAACCTTAGATTGGTAGATATTGAGAATGGAAATGGCACCTACACCTGGACCAAAAAAATATCAGGTCACCAACAAATAGCATACAGGATTGATCTCTTCTTCATATTGGAAACTCTCCTTATAGAATCTCCCCTAGTAGATTCCAACATCCTCCTGAAGGTAGGCTCAGACCACTGGCCAGTTCAGCTCTGGGTTGAAACTATTGCTACTCCGAAGATTAAACCCTTCAGATTTGAGAAATTTTGGCTCTCCCATCTAGATTTCTAGTAGCTATCCTGTTATTGGTGGAGCATTGTGGAAACAAAAGAAGGTGCAAAAATATATTTCTTCCAGTAAAAACTCAAATGCTTCAAACAACAGGTGCACAAATGGAACAACGAAGTCTTTGGGAACATTTTTCAGGAAAGGATAATGATGGAACAAAAACTAGAGAACCTTCAGGGACAAATCATTCATGTAGGATATACAATCACTCAGCAGCAAGAGGAGAATGAACTCAAAAGGCAAGTAGAAGAAGGACACAAGCAAGAAGAAATCTTGTGCAGACAGAAATCACAGGTTCAATAGCTTAATGAGGGAGAGAAAAAAAAAATATCTTCCACTGTTCCATGGTCCATAAACACCTCATCAATCACATCACAAAGTTGGATGACTCACAATGCAACACCCTATTAACTCATAAGGAAATAATGCATGAGATGACAGATTTCTACAAGGATCTCCTCTAAGAACCCAATGTGGACCACACCTCAACAATAGAGTGGGTGACCCAATATATCCCAACTATAATCACCCGAGAACATAATGAGGCTCTCATGACACCAATAATGCAAGAAGAAGTGGATTAGGCTATTCAGGAGTTACCCATAGGCAAGGCTCCAGGTCCAGATGGTTTCACAATAGACTTCTTCTACTCCTAATGGCCTATGCTAAGGGAGGAAGTCTGGCGGATGGTGGAGGAATCTCACAGCTCAGGAAAATTTCTTCTAGCACTAAATGCCACTTTCCTCATTCTAATTCCCAAAGAGGAAAGGGTCACTAATCCAAAGAACTTCAGACCCATAGCTCTTTGCAATGTGATCTACGAAATCATTTCCAAGGTCATAGCTCTAAGACTTAAACCAATTCTCCCCTTCATCATCTCCAAGAAGAAATCAGGATATGTCTAAGGAAGGAAAATCATCGACACCATCATAATTGTCCATGAAATCACTCACTCACTCAAAAGTGCCCCCGCTCCAGGTATGCTTCTAAAACTTGACCTTTCAAAACATTTTGACAAATTAAGATGGCAATACATGAAATCTCTCCTATTGGCTTTTGGTTTCAACAAGGATTAGATCTCTTGGATAATGAACCTCATTTCCTCAACCTTTTTCTCGATCCTCGTCAATGGTGTCTCGTCTCAACCCTTCTCTCCCTCAAGAGAAATAAGGAAAGGCGACCCTCTCTCCCCTTTCCATTTTGTCATAATGGTTGAAGGTTTAAGACGCTATATCAAGGCCTCAATTCAAAATGCATCCCTCCAAGGCCTCCCTCTTCATGGGTTACAACTGACAGCCTCCCATAGCAAGTTTGTTGATGACACACTACTAATGAAAACCCCCACCACGCAAGAATCAATTAAAATAAGTTATATCCTCTCTGACTTCAGCGAAGCCTCTGACACCACCTTTAATCTAGCCAAATTACAACTCTTCTTTTTTAATACCCCTGTAGCAATCCAGCAACACCTTTGTCAACTTCTGAATATCCCTATTTGCACTATTCCCTCTCACTACATGAAACTCCCTCTCTCTGACTCAATAGCCATAAACATCTCATGGGATTCCCTCTTACTCTACATCATCAACCATCTTATCAATTGGACCTTTCGCTCCCTCAACATCCTAGGCACACTGGTTCTCTTAAAGTCAGTCCTCTGAGCCATCCCAGCTTACCTCTTCTCATCCCTAGCTTCCCCTCAATCTGTCATAAATAAAATAAGGAATATTCGAAGAAACTTTCTATGGCATGGACACAACCTGAACAAAAAATGGGCCCTTGTCAGCTAGGGCAAGGTTTGCAAGCCCAAATCTTTAGGTGGTCTAGGTATTCGGGACCCTAGAAAATTAAATAGCACCATGGGAGAAAGAACTTGGTGGATATGGCTCAAGCCACCAACAGAGATCTGGGAAAAACTTTGGAAATGCAAATATACCCCCAAAACACATCTAAATCAACTCATAAAAATGCAGGAGAAAATCCAAGGCTTCAACATCTAGAATGCAGCCTGGAAAAACCAGCCACTCATATAGGAACATGCCTTTTGGGAAGTTCAGAATGGCCAGAATGCCCTATTATGGATGGATTCCTCGCAGCAAATTCCACCCCTACAATTGGAAGAAAATCTACAATCCTACAAAAATAACATTCAAGATATGGCCACTCTCAAAGTGGCAGATTTGTGGACAAATACCCCCAGTAGCTCTCCCTAGCGAAGATGGAAATCTACTCATCAGGAAATCCAAGTGGAAATGGATTGTGACCTACAACACTAGAAACAAGCTAAAACTCAAAGGCTAATCTGGAAAAGCACACACCAAGGCATTCTCATATTGGGATACACACCTCATGGAAGCTTCACTCTCAAGGAGGGATACACCCTTCAGGAGAAATTCCATAACCTTCAAAAATATAACATCTAGACAACAATATGGAAATCAAAAATCTGGCCCAAAATCTCTACCTTCCTTTGGCTTCTACTTTAGAACAAGATCTTAACCTGGGACAATCTTCAAAAATGAGGGTTCATCATCCCCTTGGTATTCCATCTCTGCCATATCTAGGCAGAAACCATGGAGCACCTCTTAAATAATTGTCCACTCAGTGAGAACATCTGGAATCAGGCAACTTAGTTCATTAGAAGAACCAAACGAGTTAAAAACAACATCACAAGCACCATCAGGGACTGGGGCTCTGGCTACATCAAAATTCCTATCCTGAACAGAACCTGGCAACTCTTACCAGGCTTCATTGTTTGGCAACTATGGAAATAGAGAAACAAAAGAATATTTCACTCCCATCCATCTCCTCCCACCCTCCTCTGGAACACAATCCTCCTGCATCTCCAGGAAACTTTTCATCCGCAATCTTGGACCAAGGAAGACATGCCAACTGACCCAATTGAGATATCACACCTAAACTCTTGGGGCTGCTCGTTTTCACTCTCCACCCCTCTTCAACGACCCCCCCTTTTTTCAAAATCCCTCAGTCCCTCTAAGTGGCTCCTTCCCCCGCAAGGCTTCCATAAGGTCAACTTTGATGGTGCTTAAAAAGGCAATCTAGGACACTCGAGTTATGGCACGGTCATAAGAAACTTCTTGGGCCAAATTCAAAGCCCCATCGCAGAAAATTTTGGATGCGACACCAACAATTCTGCAGAGCTTTGGGGTCTTATCAAAGGAGTCCAAATGACACTAGATCAAAACCTCACTTGTCTGATCATTGAAGGAGACTCCAAAATCATAATAGAATTTGCAACAAAAATCCCGAATGGAAGAGATCCATGGAATATCACACCCAACTGATGCCTCCTTGGCCCTCTTTATAGCTTCTAGGCTCTTCTCAGACCCTTTCTAACTCTAACCCCTTCACAGATTCGACGAAGTGCAAACAAAGTTGCAGACAGACTGTCCAATGTAGGGGTTGACTCTATGCTATAGATCATTCTCCACAATTCTAGGCAGTCCCAAAGCTCACCCCTCTGGCACCAATGTGAGGAGATTGCTCAGTTGGATGGCCCTAATCTAGACGGGGTGCCACCTTTGTCTACTTAGAATCTCTTCCATGTCAGTAATGATCAGAAGATCAGGAGCGAGCGCAGAAGAATATCAGTTGGCGTTTGATTTAGGGACCTCGACAATCGAGAGTCAGGAGCATGGAGGTTGTTGTTTCCCAAATTCACGAAGTCAGGAAAAGTGAGAGAGGATCGGGACCTTTGATGCTTGAGGTGATCTAAACCGTCGATCGGGTTCCATTGATATGACGCAAAAAAAATTCGGGAACTCAGGTTTCGAGAGTTCGAAGCATGGAGGGAGCATTCTTCCCAATTCGTAAAGTTGTGAAACGCAAAATGCAAGAACGGATCTGGACCGTTGGTGCTAGAGGAGATATTAACCATAGATTTGGACCCATTGATCTGACACGAGAAAATTTGAAGAATTCGGGTTTCAACAGTTCAGAGCATGGAGAGAGTTGTCTCCCTAAGTCACACAACCGCAAAACACGAAATCATAAAATGCGAGAGTGGATCTGGACCGTTGGTGCTAGAGGAGACCTGAATCGTCGATCTAGTCACGTTGAGCAGACGTGATAAAATTTCAGGAACTTGGCAATCGAGAGTTCGAAGCATCGAGGAATTTGTCAGCCCACGTTGCGAAGTCGCGATACACAAAATCATGAAGTGCGAGAGAGGATCTGGAATGTTGATGGTCAAGGATATTTGAACCACCAATCTAGTCCCATTGATCTTAGGAAATCTTGTAAGCAGATAGGTTGCAGGCATTTTTGTAAGCAGATAGGATGCGGGCATCTTTGTTAGCAAATAGGCTGCAGGCATTTGTGTAAGAAGATAGGCTGCAGGAAGTTTTGTAACCAAAAAGGTTGCAGGCATCTTTGTAAGTAGACATGATGCAGGTCTTTTTGTAAGCTCTCAGCTGGAGTTAATATAAGGATCCATGTTTATTAAAAAAAAAAAAATATTTTCGTGTAGATATAATAAAATCTTTAACATAATTTTTTTTTAAGTAAATGTATGCACTTTTATTTCTTATAAAAATATTAATATATTTTATTATATATTTTAAAATAGCTTTCACTAACATTTTAGTATTTTAAATAAGGTAAGATTGCCAACACCAAACTAAGTAAGTCACCGATTATTGTAGAACATAATTCCTTATCCTAAGTTCATTGATTCATCTCTTAATTAGGCTATTGATAAGATAACCTTAACTAATAGGGTGACACAATGTTGTAGCATAATCTATATTGGTTAAAGATCTTTCTCAAAATTCAACTACATTTGTGTAATTTATTTATTTTTATTTTGAAATATCACATCCTGAAGTCACACACCATCTCATTTTTAAAAATGGTTCTTTATTTCTTTTAAGAGAAATTATGCTTAAAAATCAAACTTGTATTTAAATTGACATTGTATAAGAGTATTAGTACAAAACCAAACTATGCTTAAAAATCAAATTTGTATTTAAATTGACATTGTTAAAGAGTATTAGTACAAAACCATATTTAATAAATAAAAATATAAACAATGTAATTAAAAAAGATTTTGATTGAAATTAGTAAATAAATTTGAAAACTAAAATTTGTATATTTTATTTATTTATTTTTAAATAAAATTATTCCAAAAAAAAAATACTCTTATTCTTATTATAATGTTGGTTCTAAATCGTATGCAAGAAAACATGATTGATATACTTATACTATAGATTTATTATTATATTATAAAGAAAAAATTATTGATAAAAGTGGAGAAAGAGAGAAGATACTAGGAAAGATTCACACTTATTGTAATTGTAATTTTCTAAGTTGTGGTTAAATTGATTTAATTTTAATTATTTTTAAATATAAATTGTATACTTGAGTTTCTTTAATTACATTTAAAAATGATAAAATCTCCATTAAAGTGGGTATATGGTTATAAAATGCTTAAACCATTAGACATTGCCTCAATGTAGAAATATAATACTTATAATGAAGTGTGGGACACATTATTTTCAGCACCATGGTTTATCCACACTTCTTTAGTTGCCACACTTATTTAGTTGACAATGGATTATGATAATTTTATTAGGTGATCATAATTGAAAATTTAACCCAAAAGATGTGCCAGTTGTGTTGAAGGATGGATTCATGACCCAAACTTGACTCCAAGTGGTCGGCAAATTGTGGTGGAGGTGATCCCTTCCCTAATACAAGAACACTATCAAGATGGGGATATACTAAAGAACACTATGAAGATTGGGATATACTAGAGGTGGTATGAGTTCAACCACCACAACCCAACTACCACCTATAATGACTAGTGGAGGCATGCCATAGTTGAGTTACCCACCATACCACTGCATCCTCAACAATTCATTTTTTAATAGTTTTATATTTTTTATTTCAATTTACTAGATTAATATATTTAAAAAATTAAAAACAAAATTAATATTAAAAAATAAAAAACTATTTTTAAATGTTTTTTTAATATTTTAAGATAACAAAATCTATATAATATAATAAAATAAAATTATTTAAAGTATTTCTTTTTAATTTTTTTAATTAAATTTATTTTGAAAATGTAGTAATTTTTATAACATTATTTAACAACATTAATTACTAAAAGTATTTACATTAACTTTTTTACTATATTTTGTTTTTTTTTAGATTTAAGTTAAATTTTCTCTTAAAATGTAATACAACATCATTTAATATCAATATCAAGCTAAATATATATTGAAAAGTGTATTTATATTTTATCTAAATTTATTATTTTTTTTTTTAAATCTAAATTATTTATTAAATCTAAATTATTTTTTTTTATAATTTTTATACCATTATTTAATAACATTAATTACTAAAAATATTTATATTAAATTTTTTACTATCTTTTTAAAGATTCAAGTTAAATTTTCTTCTGAAAATGTAATACAACATCATTTAATATCAAGTTCAATATACATTGAAAAGTGTATTTATATTTTATTTAAATTTTTTATTATTATTAAAAATATTTATATTAATTTTTTTATTTTCAAAAATTTAAGTTAAATTTTCTCTTCAAAATGTAATACAACATCATTTAATATCAAATTAAATATATATTGAAAAATGTATTTATATTTTATCTATTTTTTTTTTTTTAAATTTAAGTAAAACATTTTATTGAAAATGTAATACATCATCATTTAATATCAAGTTAGTTAAATATATATTGAAAAGTGTATTTATATTTTATATTTATCACATGTTAAGTTGATTATAAACACTCTTGTTCTTTGTCAATTATGGGTATGACAAATGTATATGTGAAAGAAAGTGTGTAGGGATGATGCATAAGTTAAGGGAATTTCATGATGTGATAAATTAAGATATAATTTTTTATTTTTCTAAATTACAAAATGTAAGGAAACATAAAGAGAATAATTAGGAAAGGTATTGTAAGATAGAAAAAAATGAAAATGAATGTAAGGTAAAATAAGTTTTAATATGTTTTAAAATTTTTAAAATGTATTTAATTTTTACATTTCTCTACATTAAATATTTTAATTATATTTTAATGGGATGATATTATATAAAATTATATGAAATAAGAATTATATCTAGAATTATATCTATAATTGATATAATTTATGTATTATTAAAATCAACATTAAATATTCTAATTGAGTGATTTTATATGAAATCAGAATATTATAATTATATAAATATATATATATATATATAATTTTATTGAAGATGTTGGTATATTTTTAAATCAAGGAATGTGATTTACTCTTCATAACTTCTTTGTATTTTTGAATGCATTGGTTAACTTGTTTATTTTTTAACATTTACTTAATTATATTAAAAAATTATTATATCATCATATGATTGCCAGATTTAAATGATTAACTTTTGGGATTACCACATTTGGATATACTTAACTGGTTAATTTTTTACATGCTTATGGAAAGTTTCATCCCCAACTCTACATAAGCGATATCAAACTCTGAAGAGATATCAAACAGTGCATCCTTCTCCATCTTAGTCGTCTTAAGTTTTCCAAAAATAAGTCCCACACATTTCTAAGTGGCTCGAAATAGATGGTTCCAAAATAGTTGGTTCCAGCATGTCAGGATTCAGGATTTTTGCATTAAAACAGAACCAACATGTCCAGCACATGACGAGAAGGCCTCACTTAGACATATCTCGTTTTGGTTCTTCTAAGTTGGAGACGTTTAAAACTGAAGAAAGTTGTTTTGGTTCTTCTAAGCTCGACATCTTTAAAACTGAAGTAAGTTCTATCGCCTCGCACAGTGTATGATTCCTTTTTCCTTGTAACTAAGGCAAAGAGAATGCCTTACATTCTTTCATTTAATTACATCCGCTAGATTAAAAAGTTGGGCAAATTTCTTTTGTTTAGATCTTGATGATATGTGACCACAGATCTCCCACCTTTAACTCTTAACAATCCGTGGCTTTTTCATTATTATATGTAGAACCAAGGTTTACTCTATTTACTATAGAACAGATGGTTTGTTAGTGAATTGATTCCATAATCTTCTTTATTATATCCAAAACTAGGGTTTATAGAGTTTATTACTTATTAAAACCTATTAAAAAAAAAATGTTTTTTTTAATTGTCAAAACTCTAAAGTAAACATAATTTGTAAATGAAATAAGCATTTAGGCTTTTTCATCAGACACAATCATAATCATGTGGATGTGCTAATATAATATAATGTAAATACATTATGAGGATCGATAAATCTCACAGTATAACTTAGTATAAGCTGGATAATGCTAAGCATGTATTAAAAATGATAATATGATCGATATTTTAGGTTGACTATTCTTGGCATAGTTGGAGTTATTGTGGAGTCTGGACTCTCTCATTGGCATAGTTGGAGTTATTGTGGAGTCTGGACTCTCTCAGTAGATTGGTCATTTTTCAGTGTTTCAAACAGAACATGAGGCTCGTCGCGAGATGGTCTCACAACATCCCAAGCTGGTATGCCCGCGCGGAGACTTTGGTCTCATCATAAGCACTCTCCATCTCTATTGTATTCTGGCTGTAAACACCGAATCTATGACCATAACTGTGGAGCTCGGCGTGAGACTGTGGCAACTTATCCACTCCGCCGCTCAACGAGGCATGGAATTCAACCTGGCCTCAAAGTTTGTTTGTAGACATTCAAGTTGTTTGTAGACATTGAGGTCTTCTTCTAGGTTTTCCTTTTTCAAAGTTTGTGTTTCTTTAGTACACAACTGAATGTAATAATGGTAATGTAATATGGTCGGTAGTTGTGATGTTCATCGAACAGAGGAACTCGTGTCCAAGAAAACCACGGAGGTGATACAGACAAAAGGGGCAGGTGCAAAACCCTCTGATCCACAGCACTCTTGCCGTCCATACCCAAACAGCTCACTCAGCTCCCTCCACTCTCATACAGGAAAGCAAATCGATTCCTATACAGCAGGTCAAAGACAGCCTCTCGCGAGAGTGTAAAACTAACACAATAACAGTGGGCGACACAGACCCGATAACATGAAGACTACTGATAGCACGAAGGTACGAGATTCGCATTCAACCAATTTATCATACCCTCAGGTATGCACAACTCTGCGGGTCTGCTTCTATTTCATGAATTGGTGCTAGATATATATGTACACCAAAAAACAATCGTTTTCCCTTTGGACTGTTGTCTAACGCCTCTCGCTTCCGTTAGAAGTCTTGTTCAATTCCCCTTTCAGAACGTTGGCGACTCATGCCAGATCGAAACTGAATTGATGGCCGCTCCCTGCGGCATAAAGAGGTCGCCCTCGCGGAACTGTTGGAGAATTTGGTGATAATGTTGGAGCACCTTCAATAGGGTGAAATTGTCTTTGCTGTTAACTTCATTGAAATATCACATCAAGGCTTGCTGTCTATGCGGACATTTCAGGGCTTTCAGAGAGGTTTTGGAGGTGGATCTGGTTGGGGGTATTTTTCGGGGGCGTAGGCTAAAGGGCAAACGAAATGAACCTTTGCCGATCGCTGACTCCGACCACCGCAGATCGCTGACTCCGGCCACTACATACTTCGGCGGACGGAAACTCTACACCCCCAAACGGCGTTACAGTTAGTTTATGTCGTCCAGGCCAGCGAAGCCATCTGCAGACTGCGTGACCTTTCCTTTCCACTTTTGAACCAGCTGACGTAGGGAGATGCAGGCTTTAATGCTACTGCTCGTGCCCTCCCTCCACCGTTTAAAAAAATTTCAGAATTTCCCCGCCCGCCCTCCACCTTTTCAACTAGGAAGGAGCGTGCCCTTGCAATGATTCCATTCAATTCAGGTCAAGATATATCATTGTTATTTGATTTGCCTCCCAGTTAACAGAGAAAAATTCATTCTTTTTGTGCTGCCGGGGTTTTACAAAATTGCTATTCTATCGGGAGTGTTATCATTTTTCTCTGCCTGATATTCTGTGTTCTGATAAACTTTTGCGGATTCTCATTCAATGGCAAGCAAAGGAGAAGTTTGTCCCCTGATTCTGAGTGCGCTTATAAACAATGCCTGCGACAAGTTTCCCCAACACAAGGCTGTCATTGTGTTTGGGAAATTCGAAGTTACATACTCGGAGCTGCAAAGGCTTGTAAATAGATGTGCCGCCAAGTTAAGAAACGCCGGGATTGGAACCGGGGATGTGGTGGCTCTCACATTTCCTAACTCTATTGAAGTAAAGTTCCATGCTATGTTTTCGTTTCTACCTGTTCTGGTGTGTTTAAGGGCAAATGCACGGTCATTATTAGATGATCTTCCAGGTTATTTCATTAGATGATAGCTGAATATGTTGTGTTTCTTTGGCACAGTACGTGATACTGTTCTTTGCGGTGTTCTTTGCGCATAGCACCACTTAATCCTGTCTACACAAAAGAAGAATTGGAGTTCTATCTAGAGGATTCCGGGTCCTTAAAAGGAAACCCCGCCTGCATACATTCATTTTGTCACATGATCGCACTCACTACAAACGACTCTGCGCCGACCAAGTAACTTAGATTTATGCTCGGTCGGATCATTCATAAAACGAGATCGATGGAAGGAGTGTGCCCCCCTGTGTTGACTTAACCATAGTGAGGTTTTGATTTTGTGTGGAGATAGATGTGAATCTGATACCTGATTCACAGATATTTAATGAATTCCGAAATCTGACTGCTGATGTGACTGCCAGAACTGCTTTCGGCAGTAGTTATATGGAAGGAAAACACATCTTTGACTTGCAAACAGCAAGCAATTCTCGTTGTTGAAAGCTTTCGTAACTTCCTTATTCCAGGTTACAGGTAGCATATCGTATCTTTCTCAAAGTTTGAATCCAGCTCTCAGAATAATTTATCTTGTAGTGATGTTACTTAATTGTATGCTTGGGCTATTTCGTTCCAGGTTTTTGCCCGCGAGAAGTAATTTGAAAGGCCAAAGGCTAGACCGAGAAATTCAGAGGTCAATGAGGGAGATAATCGGCAATCGGGAGAAAAATATGAGGGTGGAAGAAGTTGATGAGAACAAAGATCTCCTCGGCTTGATATTGATGGCAGCCAAGAAGGGAACAGAGGAGAACCATTTGATCATGTATTTTCAGGATATGATCGATGAATGAAAGACATTCTTCGTGGCCGGACATGAGACACCATCCATCTTATTAACATGTGTTAGAATAAAGCTTACTTTAGTAAGAGATAACTGTTGTAACTGTGAGTTTCAACGAGAGTGTTGTAACTGTGAGTTTTCTAGGTTTACTATTATTAGCTAATCAGATCCACTTAAGTCAGTGATCTGCATGCTATATATGTAATCTCCATTTGTTTGTTAAGCAATGAAAAGCGTTTTGTGTTGTGTGAATTAATTCTTCCAATCTTAACTTGGTATCAGAGCCTGAGGGAGGAGCTACGAGACTACGATTCGTTCCTTTCCATGCTGCGTGGAGAGGCGCGTGACAGAGCCATGGGGAGAGGGCATGGATAGCGTGAGCAGTCTAAGCGTGGAGCTGTTCGTGGAGAGTTGATTATTTGCAGAGAGAGCAACTGCTATCGTTTGTTCTGATCGCGCCCACGTGAAGGGTATGGTCGCTGCTGCCATTAGGAACTGTCGACTGGAAGGAGCCGTCCCTATTGATCAAACTGTGTACGTTGTTCACACCTGTGTGTATTCAAGTGGAGCCACAGATATATGCATGCTATCTGGCGTGAGGAACTAGGGTTGGAGTTTGCTGACTATTGCATGTTGTTGCGTATTTGCTTTTGAGTGAACCCGGTGAGTATTCTTGCATGCATGGAGTCTAGAGCATGAGGTTGGAGCGAATGTGCTAATCGTGAGGTTGTT
>ML789121.1:162426-191256 GCA_009831015.1 Picea engelmannii | reverse complement strand
CAAGCAATTCTCGTTGTTGAAAGCTTTCGTAACTTCCTTATTCCAGGTTACAGGTAGCATATCGTATCTTTCTCAAAGTTTGAATCCAGCTCTCAGAATAATTTATCTTGTAGTGATGTTACTTAATTGTATGCTTGGGCTATTTCGTTCCAGGTTTTTGCCCGCGAGAAGTAATTTGAAAGGCCAAAGGCTAGACCGAGAAATTCAGAGGTCAATGAGGGAGATAATCGGCAATCGGGAGAAAAATATGAGGGTGGAAGAAGTTGATGAGAACAAAGATCTCCTCGGCTTGATATTGATGGCAGCCAAGAAGGGAACAGAGGAGAACCATTTGATCATGTATTTTCAGGATATGATTGATGAATGCAAGACATTCTTCGTGGCCGGACATGAGACACCATCCATCTTATTAACATGGACCGTAATTCTGCTTGCCATGCACACCGACTGGCAGGATCTGGCGAGAGAGGAAGTGTTGAGATTATGTAAGAATGAAGCTCCGAATGCGGAGGTCCTAAGTCGCTTGAAAATAGTAAGAATCAACGCAATTATCTTTATGAATCATTACATGTCAATCTAGCCTCCATTGTCGCTGATTTAGATATCTTGGCAATTATTATCTGTAGATCTTTACATGGCAATCTAAACTCCGTTGTGTCTCAATTACAAGTCTGAGCGACATGGAAATCAAGTCATAGTTAGATGATAAATCTGGTCTCCATTATTGTTGAATTAGAAGTCTTAGCAATTATATTTATAAATCATTACATGACACTTTAGTCTTCACTGTTGGTCGATTTTAGTTATTTCATTGTTGTTGATTTCAGTTAGTTCAATTCGTTAAGGTGTGGATTTAGAACTTAGTGTGAGTTTAGTGGAGAAGAGACGTCAAAAAATCTAGTCATGTTAAGGGTTGGTGTCCTAGACCAAATAAGATCCATTTATCTAATGGTTAAAATGATTGCCCAACAAGTTACATACATATTTCTAACAAACCAAAAAAAAATGGTTAAAAATAATTGCCCAACAAATTACAGACATATTTCTAACCAACAAAAAAAATACAAAAAAACAAACCAATGGTTAAAAATATGGCCCAACAAATTACAGACATATTTCTAACCAACAAAAGAAAATCTAGCCTCCATTGTTGCTGAACTTTAAGTCCTAGCCTCCAACTCTAAGTCTTAGCCTCCACTGTTGCTGAACTCTAAGTCATAGCAATTATATTTATATGCTGAACTCCACTGTACTCTAAGTCTTAGCAATTATATTTATAGATCACTACATGGTGGTTTAGTCTTCATTTCCTTCAAACTAAAATGTCTTAGCAATTATATTCATAGATTTAGAAGTCTTAATAGTTACATTTGTAGTTCATAATTGGATGGCAATCTAGTCTCCATTGATGCAGAATTAGAAATATTATGAGTTAATTGCTAATCGAACTCTGCTAATGTGCAATATAGGTAAATATGGTTCTTCACGAGGTGTTGAGACTTTATCCCCCATTACCGTTTATGGTGAGGACGACTTGCAAAACCATGAAGTTGGGGAGTCTCAGTCTTCCAAAAGGCACTGAAATTACAATTCCAATCGCTGCAGTTCACCCTGACAAAGAACTGTGGGAGAAGATGCAAGACAGTTCAATCCCCAACGCTTTTCTAAGGGAGTTTCCAAGGCTGCTAAACATCCCATGGCATTTATGCCTTTCGGACTTGAACCAAGAATCTGCATGGGTATGAATTTCTCCATGATCGAAGCCAAGGTGGTTTTGGCTGTGATGTTGCAGCGTTTTTCTTTTGTTCTGTCACCTTCGTATGCCCATGCACCTGCTCAAAATTTTACCATCAGCCCACAGCACGGAGGGCAATTTTTTGTGAATAAACTACTATTATGAATAAACATATTTTGTGGAAGGCGTTGTAATGTGATTTTTGTAATCATTCCGAGAACAACTTTGTTGTTTCTGAAAGATTCTATCATTGTACAATTTTTTTTTTTTATGGAAATCCCATTGTCCATAATTTTGTTTCCAGAAATAAATGAATATAAAAGTTTAATGCAATATGTATGTGTATTGGTAGTCTCTTTATTAATATCTCCATCGGTGTTGAGTCATGAGGTTTAGTACAGTAAACATACATTATTTGATGAGGTAATTATTTGGGAGTTGGCTAACTCGGAGCAATCTTTTCTCCAAAGTTACTTTTATGATAGGTTTTTGGATGGCTCGTGTCGATTTTCTGAGCATCTGGGTTGGTTTAAAATGGGGCAAAATCCCAGGGGTAAGGTTTTCAAATGCATGGAACTTTGATCCATCCAAAAGTGAGACTACCCCTGAAAATCTGGCCAGATTCAAGTCCATTTTTTTGTACGGAGGGAGGATTGCTACCGAGTTAGCGTACTCCAATTATTTGTTTTATTGGAGCTCCATGTGGGTTGTCTAACTATTCTAGGAAACGATGACATAAATCTGCACGAAATCATTTTTTTTTGTTATTTAAAATTCATTTTTGAATACAGAAATGGATTCAACATATTCAAAAACCTCAAGGGTACTCCCATTATACAGAAATAATCACTCAAATCTACAGATTTAACAATTTTTACACACTAAATGTCTGTAAAACAAATTCTTACACACTTATCTTAATAAAACATATCTTACTTTAAAAAGTGAAAATAACAAATAAGTTTTATTTCTTTTGGATGACTTCATAGTCATATTTTATCAAAGACTTATGATCAATTTTGATTATGCTTTCCACAATTTTGTAACTTAAATGCATGTACACCGATTGTATACTTGTATAGTTTCAATAATCTCTTCATACTTGGATGCTTGTTCTTTTGTATTATAGTGTGGGATTAGGCCAAAATTCCCCCGTGAGAGACTTAGGGATGAGGGTTCCTAAAATTCTCATGGGTGGTAAACTACAATTTTTTATCCCAAAGGGAAGGAAGCATAAGAGAGCTCCTAAAATTTTGATGGGTGGTAAACTACATCTTTTTACTTTAAAGGGAAGGAAACACCACAATCTTGTATATCTAAGCACAAGCAAGAAAGAGGGGTTTTTGAATTTATTTTAGTTTTTCCTTATATCCCACATAGTGTCCATATCTCTATTTTGGTTGTAAACCCTAAGTTTTCTAAGTCCCAAGGTTCTCCATAAAATCTCTAATGAATGAGGGACTCCCCAGATTCTAGCCACTAAACAAATGTAGAAGAAGCAATGCCTTTTACTAGAAACCCTCATTTATAATAATAATCATACGCCCAAAAAACAATTCAATATTTCTAAGTTAAAATGATGCATGATATGATTGGTATGTTTCAACAACCTATCACCACCCAACAATATCTACAACCACAAACTTAACCTCAACCAACTATTCACCAAGTAGTTTCCATTGTTCAACAAATCTTTGAAATGTAGACATTAAATTGTCAATGTCTAAATTTGTTAGGGCTTTCAATGACAACAAAATTGATTCTTGGATACATATTATGGAAGCATATTTCAAAACCTAGCCAAACATGGCAATGCCCAACAAGATTTTGGTTGCTAAATTCACATGGAGAACTATGCCCTTACATTCTGGTAAGCTCATGCCCAACATTTCATAGCCAACGAGCAATCCCTAAATAACCTTTGAGGATTGTGGGTACTCCATCCATAATAGTGGCAATAATAACAATAACAATATTAAAAACCACCAAATAAATAACAACCTTCTTTTGTAGTCCCTAAAGGCCTTTTATAATTTTTAGATTGATGATCATTTCTAGCTATGGTAGAACCCTAACTTAACTAACTTATTTGGCTACACAAATACAATCCATTACATGTTAATAAATACTAACCAAAATAACCCACAAAAATAGGTGTTCCTCTTGTCTTCTTGATCTTATATGTGTTTGACTTCGTTATTTCTTTGATTCCATGTGCCATCACTATGGTCTTCCAAGTGTCACACCGTTTTTATTCTACTATACTGCTCTACTCCAAAAATGAAAGGTTCAACACCAATTCATATCAACTTGAATTTGTTAAGGAACATGGACAACCTACTCTTCTCACTAAAAAAAAATCACCTCCTTTACCACTAGACCCTTTGGGTGATGTCACTCCTCTAAGTGATTTTGATTTGATTTTGGGAAGGAAAGGTATCATCTTGCCATACATGAACAATATGATCTCTATTTCAACACGTACAAGTTGCACAAGTATGGTAAGCCATATAAATCACTTAATCTTCTATTTTCCTACCTATACTTATACTTCATGACAGGTAGACTATTATATATGTCACTTTTAACAAAGTTGATGTCATTGTGATTTGTCTATTAAGTTAAGGAAGAAAATAAAGAGGAGATAACTCCCTTGATATACATTGGTAGGTTTATACTATTTATGTTCTTGAATAAATCAATGGTTTATCTTGCATTCGAAACACACACCATTCCATGGAGTTCGTTCCTAGTTTTTTCCCACTCAATTTCCATGCAAATCACACTTGCCTTATGGAGAGTGCAAAGATTGAGTGACAATTCACATGACTTTTAGAGGATGGAAATTTAGTGCTATCTTATTCGCTTGTGGATTATAAAGATTGGTAATTTCCAAGAACAAAAAAAAGGAGTGGACTATTTTCCCATACTACAAGGCCCTTAACAAGGTCGCTATTAAGAGCCATCACTCTTTGCCCCAAATTGATGTCTTTATTGATTCACTGAAGGGGATAAGTATTGCACTAAGCTACACCTTTTTTTATGCCATCACCAAGTGAATATATGGAACCCTAGAATACAATTTTCAAGTCCAAGATTGGTCTCTTTGAATGATGGTTCATGCCTAATTCCAGCGTCACTAATGCACTAACCATTTTAATGAGGATCATCATTGAGATTTCCCAGTCACATCCTTAGTAAGCTTAGTGGTCTAACTAAATGATATTTTGGTTTTCAATAATTTTTAGTTAGATTATTGACAATATGTTTGCACTATTTTGGACCTCTTGTATGACCATAAATTGTAGCAAAAATGAAAAAATCATTCTTTCGACAAACTGGTGCAATAAGTAGTCTTTGTGATTGATGCAATAAGAATTCACATAGATCCTACTAAAGTTTAGATTTTTAAATATTAAGTCACTCTTCATATACCACCATTTACATATTTCTCACCCACTAAAACATGCCAACAATCAAGAGACTTTTTTTTTTTGGAAAACATTGAAATAGAATGAACATTTAAATGTTGAAAGATTCTCTTTCCTCTAAACCAGTGCTTGCATTTCTTGACTTTTCTGTTAACTTGTAACAACCTTTTTAGATCAAGAAAAATGATTCACAATATGCATTGGCACTGTGGGAAGACATCTAGTAACACATGATGCATTATTCCAAACACACAAGTAATAGATATACTATATATCCTTATCCCTTGAATTTTTGAAATTCTCTAAGTTTAAAATTCAAGAGAAAAGACATTTAAAATGAAAATAAATTTGACATTTTTATTTACTTGAACTTGTATTCCCATGATGCACTATAGGAAGATATCTAGTGACACATGATGCATTGGTCCAAACACTCAAGTAATAGAGATACTAGATATCCTTATCCCTTGAATTTTTGAAATTCTCGAAGTCTAAAATTCAAGAGAAAAGACATTTAAAATGAAAATAAATTAGACAGTTTTATTTACATGTACACACAGAAATTCAACATTCAATAGTTGATTCCCTAAATATGCACCATGTAAAAGCACCTATTATCTTAGATTAAACATGTGTAGTCTATGAGGGTTAGAAAATCCAATATCCTCATACCCTTACTTTGATCTGGTCCTGGAGTCCATCGAACAGTCCATCTTAGTTAGTTAGTGGTGTCTTCCCCATGTATGAATTTGTCTTCTTTTTATCAAGACGGTCCACTCTTCATCATATGAGGGACATTAACATGTTTGGTGTGAAGAAAAATTTGTTACAGATGCAAAAGAGTACTCCTTTTGGCTTTTCATGTTGAAACAAGTGAAATATCACATCTATTGACCAAAATGTGAGTTGTAGTGGCGCTCTCTAGGCCTTGGAAATCCATCTCTATAGATTTTGAGTTTTCTAGCCACTACTCAAAGCATGATTTCATCTATGTGGAAATAAGTATATTTTTCAAAATAACAATTTTTATACTATAAAAAATAACTATTAACCTATGTTCCATGGGAACCTGAAACATTGTGAAAACAATCAAATAGTAGTGACTCAGATTGGTTACTAAAGGTTTAAATAAATTCCTATTCATTCACCTTATTAATATGAAATATGAATCTAATCTCTTTACATAATGCATACATGTGTCTCCCAAAGTGTTTTCTAGTGGTTTTAAACAAAGTCATAAAAATAATGAAGAACCTAATAAGAGGAAATGCCTTTTAACATAATCACCATAAACAAGAAATACGAGGAGGAAAATTTGTTATAAGGAAATAAGCATTCATCTCATGGACTCTTGATGGACCTTATTGCAAATTGAAAATAGTTACATTTATGTTTCCTAAAGCTAAACTATATTTTTCTCATTTCTAGATATTAATAATGTAATGTCACTCATCCCCTTTCTTAATTGCCAGAGTTTTCTTAGAGCTAGTAAATGTAACTGTTATGTATAATACTATAATATAGGCTATTATACTTGCAAGCAGTTATATATATATATATATATATATATATATATATATATATATATATATATAATTTTTGTCACCTGGAAAAATTGGATGTGTCGAGATGCATCACTCGACACCACCGTTCCCAACTTCGAAAAACTAAATAGTTACATTTATGTTTACTAAAGCTAAACTATATTTTTCTCTATTCCATATATTAATAATATAATGTCACTCATCCCTTTTCTTAATGGACAGAGTTTTTTTAGAACTAGTAAATGTAACCGCTATGTATAATACTATATAATATATGCTATTATACTTGCAAGCAGTTATATATATATATATATATATTATTTTATTATTATTTTATGCATGTGCTCTTACAGTTTTTTCTTCCAGTTTAAATGCATCTATGTTATATGTCTTCTTCTTTGTGTTAAATATGAATTGTATGTATCCGAATTCATCTGCATCTGATGCTCTATTACATGTAATTTTAGTTGTCTTTCTACCATAATTACCTTGGGATTCATCCTTATTAGATTCCCTAAGGGGTTATTTCTTTTCTCTGTGATATTCTATCTACAACGACATCTAAATTGGCCTAAAGTAGTTCTCTCTATCTTGCCTCTGATAAGTCACTTTTCAATCTACCAAGTATCCAATAAACCTTCATTGATTTCTAACTTTTTTGTGATAACATTTCCCAATGAACTTTCTGTCCACATTGCCACAAACTCTATAAATACAATTTCATCTTAGAGATCTAGCCTTTGGAAGAAATTCCAAATCAAGACTTTCAGTGATTGATTTGAAGAGAGAGAGGCTCCTCTAGGTTGGAAGGGCTATCTTCTAGCCTCAAGTTGGTTTGTGATTACCTTTGTGAATTTCCTCCTCAGCTAATGCAATTTATAGAGTGATAACATTTCGGCGTCCTTATCGGGGAGCAAAGATGAAATCTTCCCTAGGACAAACAACAAATTTCATATCTGAGTACTGATGGTGAACAATAGTCAAACACATAAAGGTTGTACATCATTCACCTGATGACTCCAACCTTGAATAATCCCTGTAACTATGCCATCTTGAACTATGACATGTCAAACTTTGCCCTCTGGAACTACACCCTCTGGAACTATGACCTGTGGAACTATGACACGTGGAATTAGAACTTGTGGAACTATGACCTGTGGAACTATGACTTCTGGAACTATGACATAGAACTATAAAGGTTTGTTTTCTTAGTTTTACTTCTAGATTTTATTAGTGAGTGTTGTTTGTTTCCGCAATTGGCCATAGATGTTTTCCATAAAATATTGGGTTTGGCCAACATTGACCCTCCACGTCGTTCACATAGGATGAAAGGGATACCCCTGGAAGATCCGAAAGGTTATATCCCTTTGCCTCCTAATTCACCGGAGGGTGCTTCCGAGAGGAGAGCGGTCCAGGACACCGTAACCTCATGAGTGTAAAGTTCTGACTATTTATAAAATTTATGAATTATTTTGAATTCTCTAGAGGCTTTCCAACTTCTTCTTGGATACGATAGATGTATTCTCTGGATGATTTCATCAGGAGAACTTGTTGTTGACACTTCTAGAATACCGACCAAACCCTATATAGACCCTCGAGTCAAGAATCCCCTTTTGTCCAGTGACATATTTGGAAACCCGCCTCACATAGTGTAGGACCTTTATGGCAACTTGGGGGCAGGTCCTGATTCAACTGTCATATCACAATTGGCCGAAAGGTTTGTTACCTACACGATACCTTTAGACCACTTTGTTGGTCCAACAAGCAATATCACCATCATTCTAGACACACAGGTAGTTGGTCCTAGCTCGACTTTTTCTCTCTAGATGGCCCATTCTACTATGGTCCCACATGTTATGACTATTCCTACTAGGAATGTGGTGGTTTACCATGCTCCATTGGAACACAAATTTTGTCTAGACCTATCCTGTCACTACCTCCTGGGTATCATTCTTTGAATCCTTCCATCGTCGTCCCTACCCAGGTTCCATCCAAAGTTTCTAGACTTTTTGTTCCACCTGGGTACAATTCTGTCGCTGATTTTGTTCCTACTGTGTCCCAGATCCTCTTCAGAGGGTCATATCCACCTTTTCTTGGGGGATCTGGCCCTAGTGGCTCCAATCCAATTGGTAGCATTCATCATCCATTGACTTCTATTTACCAAGTTCCCGTTGGAGAGAAATCTCACGTTGCGGGGCAACCTCAATTTGGGGGGAAACCTTACACTGGGGTACCACCACACGTTGGGGGGAAGCCTCCACTTGGAGGAAAAGCTCGAGTTGGACTCTATAACCCATTGTATAGACAGAACACACTAGGATCACTAGCCCAAGTTTGGAACCTTCTTTCCCAATGAAATCCACAATTATCCGTGGGGAACAACCTCAAGTCAAATCTTATGTACCCCCTCACTCGGGCTATTCATATACAGTTTCATTGAATCCCACTTTGTGTCCACGCGTTCAATTTAGTGTCCCTTTTCAAGGGAAAATTTCTAATAAACCCAACCCTATGGGCTATATGCCTCCAAATCCTCCATGGAAGAATCTGTCAGGACTCTCCACTTACATGCAAACTTCTAACGGTCCTACTGGTATACCAACAAGACTTCCTCCCCAAATTCACCACTATGATTACATGAATAGATAGTTTCCTTTTCTAGCCACTTTCTATTTACATGACTTTTCTAGAATCTTGAATGATCCTATCTTACATTCTCCCCATTGGTCTATTATACCAACCAAATTACCGTCCAACATTCCCATTTTTTACGGTCGACCGGGAGAATACCCAAACAATCATGTTATGACCTTTCACCTTTGGTTTTCATCCAACTCTTTGATGGATGACTCCATTCAGTCATGACTCTTCCAGCGAACTCTCACAGGTTTGGTTGATAAGCGGTACATAGAATTACCGTGAGGCGTCTTTAACAACTTCAACACACTCTCCATGGATTTTATGACACATTACCATCTCCCAATCCACTATGAGACAAGAACCGATATTTTGAGTTCCTTTAATAAATCTTCTGCCACTCACATTCTCGATCACATTCATGAGTGGAGACAGAGGAGATGCTTGATCAAAATTGACCTTCATGATCAGTTAATGGCTGAATGGTTCAAAAAATCATTCATCGGTAAATTTCCCATGATATTTCCATGGGTGGAGTTGTAATTGAAGATCGTGCGATTAGTCACGCTCAATACCTAGATCTCGTTTATTCACAAACATGCACTCTTTACGACTTGATCCCTGACGCTCCTCGCCCTTCGACCACAGTTACCTCAACATCCCCAACAACTTCTTATGTTGTTGATGGTATGATTGGAACCTTCCATGATGACGCCAAATCCACATCGGCCACTCACACCAATCTCAAATATACTACTTCTAATGTTCAAAGTGCTCCAACTCCTACTCCTTCCACCGGTAAAACTTCTGAGGTTAATTTAGTTCAATCTAACCCTGCCGGCAAAAACAAATCTAAAAACGGAAAGGGTAAGAACAAGGAGGATAAAAATAATAATCCATAATGCAAAAAACTCAAAACACAATCTACTGATGATAAGGATAAGTGTAAAAATCGATATCCTTGCTTTATCTGAGGTGACGATAACTACACGAAATATTTTCCAAGACGTGTCGAGGTCACTAATTTCCTTCAAGCGACCAAGAATCCTCCCACACCTGTTGTTTTATAACAACCTTTCCCTTCTCAACAATAGTCCCAATTGGTCATTCGTGACCAACCCTCTCCTTCCACCACTTCTTATGTCCTTATGTTTATTGGTGATTCTAGGAAGAATGACGTTGCAATCACCACTCAGGCCAAAGATTATTCTCCTTCAAAGGAGAAAGTTGATGATTTACCACTTTTCTTGGTTCAACCACCTCCCTGAACTTCACCTCCCAATGGTCCTCTTCATATTGAACGAACAAGTCCCTATACAGTTCTCCACCCTCCTTGAAAGGTCGTTGTTTGAAAGTCTGCCTTTAATCCTCATGTGCGTGCTGCTCAAAAATAGAGTATTATAGAAGACCTTGTGCAAGAATTCTCTATGATGTCAGCTCTTGAAGTCCTTCAAAGTTGTCTCGCTCAATGGAAGGAGTTTTTAAAGGCCATTGGTGGAATTGATCCGACATATACGAATTTGATAATATTTGACCTGGAAGACCACATTCCAAAGCTACTTCCTCAGTATGCATTTCAGATTCAAGTTGTTGTTGAGAACAAGAATATATGTAGAACCATTATTGACGAGGGTCCCTTGGCATGAATTATGTCAGTTACTTGTTGGAAATCAATTGGCTCTCCTCCCCTCAATGAATCACAAAATACACTTAAGGATTTTTATGGTTATGGTTTTAAACCCTATGGTGTTTTTCCCTTGGTGTCTATTACGTTGGAAGGAAAATCAGTCAACGTCGAGGTCGAGGTCTTTGATGCACCTCTTGACTATAACCTCTTACTTGGTCATAGCTAGATTGATTCCATCTGTGCCGTTGTGTCTACCCTTTTCTGTGTGTTACGTTTCCCACATTAAGGAAAAGTCGTTACGGTTGACCAACTAGCCTTTTTCAATTCTGATTCCCGTACTAGAAATGTACTCTTTATATTGAAGAAACCCCCTGGGTACGAGAATATCGGTGTGGGTTTTCTGAAAGATTCAACTTTCATGGTCACCTTCCTAATACCACCACTCGATCTTCCACCTCCTTTTGTCAACTCAATCAACATGATTTCCACCTCTCTCCACGAAACCCCTGCGTCTCATGACCTGTGGATAGTACCTGATTCTAGCGATTATCTTTTATATGGAGAGCAAATTCCCTTTAGTCCAGTTGAATCCGCTTATCAAGCCACTCAATTGGCAACCCCTTCTACACCCTATCTCTGTGATTCATCTCCTAATCTGTTTCATGTGATTTTTCCTACCAACGATATGATCATGTCAGTCATGTCCATGGAAGGCACCCCATGGAACATTGGACATCATCATTTCATTCTCTTCATAGAACAACATACCATAGAGAGTTACTAGCATATTTAAACTTCGTCGACTGTTATTATCATTTTCTTTGTTCCTGAGTCATCCCATGACATGCTACATGAAGGGAACCTGAGTAATATCTCACCCACCATTCCTCTTGACATATCCATTAAACCTAGATTCATCAAAAATGTTCACATTGGAGCCTCATGTTCCGTTGATGAGGTCGTCACTTATAAAGCCATTTTTCAAGAATTGCATGACGTTTTCTCTTGGAGCTATGAAGAGATGTTCGTTATTGACCCCAATGTCATTGTGCATGAAATTAAGACCTACCCGGATGCTAAACCTATCTAGAAGAGACTTCACCTAGTCCACCCTCATAAATATATTGTTTTCAAGCTTGAAGTTGAAAAATTTCTTAAGGTTGGATTTATCTATGCCCTATCTTTAACCGATTGTGTCTCTAATCTAGTTTTGATCAATAAGAAACAAGGCACGATTCGTGTATATGTAGATTATAGGGATATAAATAAATCTTATGCTAAGGACAATTATACAACCCCCTTTGTTGACCAGATGGTCGACGATTGCACCGGGAGAGAAATATTCTCCCTAATGGACGGTTTCTCTGGCTATAATTTGATTAATATTTTTCCCACGAATCAACACAAGACTGATTTCATTTGTCCTTGGGGTACGTTTGCCTACCGAAAACTACCATTCGGTTTAAAGAACGTTGGTGTGACTTTTCAACACGCCATGTCTTATGCTTTTCATAATATCAAGCACATTGAACAATCATATCTCGATGATATACCAGCGCATTCCATGCATCGCCAAGATAACTCAACCCATCTTCGAGCCATTTTCCTTCATTGGCATTACTATCATATACGTTTGAGCCCACACAAATGTTTTTTTTGTGTCGATTTCGACGGACTTCCTGGTTTTATTGTGTCACTTCATGGAATTAGGGTAGTCCCTTTGAAGGTTGAGGCTATCCTTAATATACCTCCTCCTTCCACACTACGCCATCTTCAAAGTTTGCAAGGGAAGGAAAACTTTTTGCGTCAATTCATTCCAAATTATGCCAAGTTAACACAGGGTTTTACTCGACTATTGAAAAAGGGTTACGAGTTCGTATGGGACAATACCGCCAATAAATCCTTTGAATCTTTAAAACATTCCTTAACCCATACACCACTTCTTTTCCCACCCAATTATAGTCGAGACTATTTCCTCTACCTCACATCTTTGGACTCTACCATTGTAATGGTTTTAGTCCAAGAAGATGACTCACATAAAGAACATGTAATTTACTATTTGAGTCAGAGTCTCATAACCACTGAATCCAAATACCTACATGTGGAGAAACTGGTCTTGGAAAATGTCCAAGTTGTCCAACGTTTTCGTCATTATATCCTATTACGCAGGACCACTATTATTTCCGATTGTAACCCTATGCAGCATATCCTTACATGCCAATTCCTAGGGGGAAAGTACCTGAAGTGGATAGTGATTCTCTAGGAGTTTGACTTAGAGTTTCAATGTGCTCAGTCTAAGAAATATTTTGTATTTTCCGAATTGATATTTGATCTTCCCTCGACTGATATAGAAAATGTGGTAGAGGATTCCTTACCTAATGAATCCCTTTTTATGATTAGTTTTGAAGACGTTTGGTACAAATATATTATCATTTATCGCCAGACTCAAACTTTAATGCCTGACCTTTATAGTACCAACCATTATCGTGTATGGTATCAAGCCTGTCAATAGATAATTCTCGGTGACACTCTTTATCGTCATGGTGTTGACTCAATTTTTCGACGATGTCTCACCTACGATCAAGCTATGAAATCTTTGAATGACTGCCACTCAGGAGCATGTGGCGATCATATGTTTGGGTATGCCAGTTCCCAAAAGATCTTACGAGCATGATACTTCTGGCCTTCTTTGTTTAAAGACTGTATAATTGCTCTCCAAAAATTCCATGCTTGTCAAATGTATAATAACAAGATAAGATCTCATCCCGCTCCTTTACACCCTATATTTTTCGTAGGTCCCTTTGAAAAATGGGGCATTGACTTCATAACATGTAATACTCACTTGGCCGAGGGGCATGGATACATCATCGTAGTTGTGGATTACTTCACTAAATTGGCCAAGGCGATGCCTACATTCGATAACATTGGGTAAACTATAGATTTATTCATATTCAATTCTATCATTACTTGATTCAGTGTTCCCCAAGCTATCGTTACTGATCACAGTAGCCATTTTCAAAATTTCATGATGTCCGAGCTTATTGAAAGTTTGGGTCTTCGACAAGAAAACTCAACCCCCTATTACCCACAAGCCAATGGCTAGGTTGAAGCAATAAACAAAGTTCTCATTAATATGCTTCGACAGATGATAGGAATTCATAAGACAAGTTGGCACACTATGTTGTTATCAGCATTGTTGGCGTACCAGACATCCGTCAAGTCTTCCACTGGGTTCACACCTTTCCAATTACTTTATGGTATTCAAGTTGTTATGTCAATTGAATGTGAGACACCATCTTTGAAAATAGTCATTGAACTTCTTTCAAACACTTGTGCTGAAGAGGAACGGTTTTTGTACCTGATGTAATTAGATGAAACCCGTTGTGATGTCACCATAGTTATTCATGCTCAAAAAAAACATGTCAAATCCCAATACGACAAGCATGTCAAGCCATGTGTTTTCTCTAAAGGTGATCTAGTTCTCCTCTATGAACACGATTGTGATTTACTAGTGGCCGAAAAATTTGAGGCTATGTGGAAAGGTCATTATATTGTCAAATGAATTTTGGAGAAGGGAGCTTATGAGTTAGTGGATTATGATGGCATTCCTTTGAGTGAACCCAGAAATGGGTTTTACTTGAAGAAGTATTATACTTAGATTGTCTTTGCATGAGTGCGTGTATTCTTATTGTATCATACTCTTGTGTGCTACTTTTCGTGTGCTTTTTCATTATTTGGTTTCGACCCCCAACTGCTTACCTTGAATTGTGCCTAGTTTCCATATATTTGTGTCTTTGCTAGCTTACATTGGCTTCATCGATGGCGCTAGTCGTAGTAATCAAAACCTTGAATCTGTTGCTTGGGAAATCTACGCACCTACAAAAGAATTAATCAATATACACGGTGTTTTCTTCGGTCGTGCAACTAACAACATCGCATAATACAGTGCAGTCATCGAATTGTTGACTGATGCCATTTCACTTGGAATCTGTCATCTTGTTGTACGACTTGATTCACAATTAGTAGTACTACAATTGAGTAATGTCTATGATATCCGAAGTTCTACTTTATTAAGAGTTTATTTACGAATTCGCCTCTTGGAACATCATTTTGATTACATTGAATATCAACACATTCCTAGATGTCTAAATATATTAACATACACATTAAATAATTATGTGTTAGACAAACATTTGAGACATTTATCAATCCAATCACATTTTGTACATAAAGCTGGTAAGCCAGTAGATGCCTCCTGTATATAACGATAAATTTTTTTACAAAATGTGTTTTTGTCTGAAGACCAAAATATCAAAATGTGAACCACATGTCTTCATATACAAAATAACATCCATGATGTTCCTTCCGATAACAAACGACTGCCCGTGCTACCCTATGGAGCAATCGACTAAGAGAACCAGATACACCCACAGTATCGCACTGACAACATCTCGAGATATCATCGATAGAGATATTTGTGATATCCATTGTCAATCCCTCCAGGTTCTTCTCGATCACCTCGTAATCAACAATAGCCAATCCTGCTACCTCAATTGCCTCCCCTCATCTCTGGATGGGGGATGTACTTGGAGGTCGGTGCGGTCCTACATCTACGTTATCAAAGAGTTTTTGATTAGTCATTGGATTAAAAACATAAAAAACATTTCATATTTCAAAATTTACAAAAACATTATAAAAGCAAAATGTTCTTCTTACCTAAGTTCCCCCATTGAGAACCTTCAAGAAGAACGAAGTATCGATCACCTCTAAATTCCAAAATGGCATACGCATAATCATATACCATCAGTAATTGAGGAATCAACCAATCAAAGAACACGTCATTATATTTGATGATGGGGCCAGTCAGATGCCGAGCCATGAAGTCACACCACCTCTTCATTCTTGGATCTTGTGGGGCAGACATACCCCACTCTACCTATAAGTGCAAGTGTGGAACCCTCTCCAGGAAGAAGGACACTAAAATGGACCCGTACCCGAACTATTTCAGGTCACCTTTCTTACACTTTGTCACTTGTTTCTTCATGCTCCGAAGAACCCCATCACACCAGTTAAATACCTGGGGTTCCATGCACTCCACTACATATTGGAAGTAACTCTAGAGATCCATATGAGGATATGCACTCCTCGCCATCCATGAGATAGTGAAAAGGATAGTCAGAAAGCATAAATCCAAGACATCCCTAATGGCAACCCTACCACTATGTCTCTCGGCCTCTGGATCACAATATCGACAGAGATACTCAGTCATCGATAGACCACTACCTCTGTTTCCTGTCAATGTCACACGGGATCTAAGGCGAGATAATCTCATAAAAAAATAGATATCCTCGATATCTAGAGAGAGCACATGGGATCCCACATGGAATACCTGGTGATCCACATCCCACATGTGGACCAAATACTCAAGCAACCTCAATTGGGTCGTCATGCCTGGGATCTAAAAGAACTTCAACATCCCACACCATTGAAGGGAATTAACCATGCCCGGGTCATTCCTGACAAAGTAATCATCGTCCTCATGTTCTCTCTCCCTCCATTCCAACATTCTCACAGTAAAAAACCTGCATTGGAGCCACAAGGAGAAGTCAACATCTTTATTTTGCTTGATTGGAATTTTTTATTGGCCAAACGTACATGAGAAATTTTTGAGTAGTGCATGACGCAGGTGAGGTTTATACATAGTGTGGAATCATCACAGCTTAGCCATAAGGCCACCTGCGGAAACCTGTGGTTTCCGTAGGGAACGATATAAGACACCTACGACGATCCCCACACGCACCTACCTTCATGAAATCTAACTCAAAAACTAAATTAATCCATGGAAAATGAAGAGGAAAATAAGATTACCTTTTTAGCGGAAGTTGTTCGTTGAATGGTTGCTCGTGCCTCTCGCAATCCGTAGTGGACATTTCAGGTAAAATAGGGTTTTCAAGTTTTGGGTAAAATGACAATGGAATGGTAAAAAGGTGTTTTTACCTATATTTATTAATTTTTTAGTTTTTTCATTGATATTTTATATTATTTTATTCATTTTACCTAAAACCTAAAGTTCTAATGATATTGTAAGTGTTTTGATTTTTCACAGGTGAAGAATCTAGGAGCCTAAACGATGGAACACAGATACGTTTCTTGGTTTATTTTTATGTTTTTCACTTGTACAAATACTTTTTAGGTTTTTCAGGAAAAACCTTGAACTCAATATTTCTTCACTCTCATGCTCGGAAATCAATGAGAATGCAACCAGGTATACTTTTGTCATTTTTTTGTACTTGTCATGGTAACATGAAAAAAGAAACTCATGGAGTATCCTTTAAGCTCTCTTTGTGCTTGATAAAAATGAAAAGATTGTCGAGTGACCTTGTTCTTTTCATGCTCGAAAAAGTATTTGAAGAAAACATTTGATGGGCAGTAGATTATCACTTTTTCTGTCTCATCAAATTAGCTTACAAAAAAGGAACTGAGAGATTTATCTTTAAGTGTTATTCAGACTCTCTAAATATGAAAAACCCTCGAGTTTTATATCTTTGGACTTGTTAAAAAAACATTGAAAGATCTATATGGAACCGAACCACTGCTTCTTAGGGTTCGTTAAACATACTATGAGGGACTTTTCTGGAGGATGAGCCTAGATCAACAAGCATATATTATCCTCCTCAAGATTCTGTAAAAATAAAGAGGTACTCGCCAGAAATGGTGGGGAAAAATTTGGGAAAGAAATGTGTCTCTATATTTATGTTAGTGGTAGTAATAGTCACTCTTGAACATGACATCCCCTTTGTCATTGAAACCGGGTTGGGAAATTCATTTGTCTCTCGTTTGACATTCCGCAAGTTCATATCTTGGGTCGTCTCTGAGTCAATGTTGTCGAGACCATTTATATGTCATTCATATGTTCAAGAGAAGTCCAACCCTATACAATCCTTCTATCGAGTCGACCATCTGTAGTTATCAATTCCTATCATGTCGGCCTTCCCTGTGTCAGTTTCAAATCATTTTCATACTTTGATCTACCTCAAATCTGTTACTTATTTCATGTCATTGATGAGGGATACATCAAGGCCCTCTTGTGACAAGTTTGTTCTCATCGAATTCAACTCATTATGTGGGAACAAGACTCATAAATCAATTAGCACCTTAGAACCTGCATGCCTCAATGGTAGGTTTCTTCTCTTTCGACATTGGGTTCACATCATTGACTCATGATTGAGAGATTCTATCGAGTGCTCGACTTTATCTCATTTATTCGTATTCATTGGATTGTACTAAAGTACCTTGGGAGTCATTAACATCAATGGTGATTTCCCTCGGACTTGTTAATGGTTTTCATCAATGGTCGGTAATCAAGTGGTTTCTACCATGTTCGACTTTAGCACCTATAATCGCATGGCTAGATTTGTACTTATAGACGATGGGCTTGAAGACCCTGGATCTCATTATTTCGATCCAGGTTGCGATGGAGTATTTATGATTCATATTGACACATAGATCTACTTTGTATGTCTTGTGTCTATGTTTGAATCTAACTTTTTCTACGAGCATAGATCCATAGTCTATTCTTGGTGGCTATGTAGAATCTTGGTGACATGGATCCACAGTGTATGATTGGTGGCCATGTCTAACATTTATGATTTAAATCACTTGTAGTCTGAGTATGGAAATTCCTACCTCATAAATGGTATAATATTGCTCAAATGCTTGGTTGTTCGCAGATTCCTGATTGGTGCGCTTTTTGTTTCGGACACACACACATTCTAGAAAGTATTTCGGTTGTCACAAGTTCCAGCCTCATACTTTAGGGGGCATTCTGGTACACATTATTTTAGTCACCATGGTGATGTTTCTATAGCATGTGTTTAAGCTCCCAAAAGAACCTTTCTTCATGAGAAAAGTGGTTGACTTCCTCTTCTTCAAAACCTTGTTAAGAAAGGATTTCGCAGGCCAAGCATAAGATACAGTGCAAGGATGCCTAATCACTGCAATATGCCCTGAAACTACCTTGCGGTGTTTCTGCAGGCTGTCCTATAGCCAGTGTGTGGCGATGTTGAAAGACTGAGGAAGGTTCAAAGTTCACAAAGGTTCTAGAAGGGAATCTTCTAGAATGTGAGGTGGCATCCGTATGGTTGGGATCCTACTCAGTTCTTTGATTTGGTGGGATCATCCTAATCTCTTTAACCATATCTCATCATCTTATATAAGAATGGGTTTCTCATGGAAAAGGTCCAGAAAAAAAGTAAGAAAGGAATTAATCAAAGATTGGGCTGAGAATTGTGTGAGGGATTCTCTTTCAATCGATTCTTGACGTCTTCATTGGTCCATCAAGTTATTGTGGATATTCTTCATGCAAGTTTAGAGAAAGTGTGTGTGTTGGAGCAAAGGGCCACTAAAAGGGAACCTTGCAACGTCAAGGTTGTTTGGTTGTATCTTCCACTTTTACTTAATATAATACAGTGGCATGTTTATTTCCCATAAAATCATTCTCATTTTATTACATGACTCCTTGATCACATGTGTAAGTTTTCATTGAATATACTATAATTGTTTTCACTTTGGTTGGTTTGTGTTTCATTGCAGGTCCAATATCACAAGAGCACTGGAGCGGAGCAAGGACAACAAAGATGCAAGAAAACGACATTCAAAGGTATGGCACTCATCCCTTGTTTGATATTAAATTCAATGATTAAAGTTTAGGGAAAGTGTCATATCTTGTCTTGTCTTATTTTGTTCTAGATCTAGGTGGATCTAGGGAGATCCATTTATGTCCGCATTTACCGATTTATCCAATAACAATAATTAACACATCATTGTGGTAAATAATGTAAAGAACTACCTGCCCAACCTATCCTGCATGGTTAGGACCCCCAAGATACATAAGCAACACTCAATTCTAGGATTCATCTGATTGATTTTGACCATTTAATGTCTCAACATTGGCAACTGTTATGAGGAACATGGAGCTATCTAATTTCCTTATCCAATCCTAGTATAACCATCAATCCTAGAATTCAACATCAATATTTTAGAAATAAAACTCTTTCTCAATAATCGACAATTCAATATAGTATGATCTATTTATCGGTAATACCATTTTGGTATGTATGACTAAATTAGGTAGATCATAACTTCAACCTGAAACATAACCATCATAAACAATATTTATAACCCGTTATCAAATTCGCATATAACAAGGACAATTTCCCAACCTATAATTCAAATCTTTCATCACTAGCACTATAGCTTTTTCATTACTCTGCAATATAAAGTAATTCTACCAAAATTACAATAACTCAATTCTAGTGCATCAACAATATATAGCCAGACTAATTAAAATGACAAACTGAATATCAAGATCCTAACATTCTAAGTAGTATGAACCATAACTAGAAATTGCACTTAAATACATATATTTTTATATTCAATAATTATAATAATGAAAAGTTCATTTTTGTAATTAAATCTTCTCACTATTAATAATATAACTAAAAATATATAATTAGCTTCCTTTGGAAGATACTATTATATTTCATTCTATTTCATTCCACAGATGATTATAATATCTAATTTTTAATGTATGTGATTATAAGTCAAGATGGTCCTCTTAGTCCATGTATACATTATTATTTCTTCTAGGTAAATGATGTCAATAATCATAACATCAGGATATAAAATAATACAGTGTAATATATGCCCTGAATAATTCTAAATAAAAATGGACAGTAAGGAAACTAACTACTATAAATACACCTCTTACCATATAGTAACACGAGTACCTAATATCAATTAACAAATAATGATTAGTCATTGAACCGGTAATGTTAATAATTGATAATTCAATTCCATTCCATTCATAACATTATACTTATTTTTAACAAAGGGGAAACATCAATCTACTGGTTAGATGGTTCTTATTCATTTACACGATAATAGATTTACTAATAAGAATTCATTAAAATTTATATTTCCAATCAATTTTAATCCAATCAATTTTAATCCAATCAATTTTCCAATCAATTTTAATCCAATCAATTTCCAATCAATTTCCAATCAATTTTACCTTTAATTTCCAATCAATTTTACCTTTACACGATAATCAATTTATATATTTTGGCGACGGATAAAAATTTGAGTGCAATCGATTGGAAAACTACCTTGTTATAGAATTTGCGAAGCATCCAGATAGATTCTCTAAATCATCAATATCTAACCACAAATCTACTGGTTCAACTCTAACCATAAATCAATAACTGCACCGAGCGATATTAGGCACACCAACTATATAATGCAATCCAATGTACTAGTGGAATAATAGTAACAAAAGGTTCTTCGATGGGTTGAGATGCAAGCTGCATATTCGTGAATATCTTCGAGGGATCAGATACTCGTGAATTAAAAATATCTTCGAGGGATCAGATACTCGTGATACACAGAATATTACCAAAATCTTCTTTAATGGTTTGATACAATCACTTCAATCCAACTGATAAATTAAAAAAATTCCCGAAATATAATCACTGGCATCTAAGAAGAAATATGCATACTGTACATATATATAGGTCATATTGTAGCAACCAAGAAAAATCCATAGGATTAACGTAATGTAAAGATAGAGGAACACGAGATTCCAACACATTAGTTTATTTTACACACACAGATATGTATATATATATATACTAGAACTCATCTTTTGTATCACTCATCGATCACGTAAACATACAAATTTTATATTAGAGATCCCATACAATTTCCGTAAAATTCAAAACTAATATACACATTAATCTTATTACAAATTCAAATCTCAACAAGAATACTGTAACCTAAGGTGATGAAGGTGATCTTCAGAAAGTTGGCGCTCCTTCTTTCCTCTGGCTTGTTAATTATGGAGACTTCACCAGTACCTCCCAGCCAATGCTAGAGGTACTGTTATTTCCCCTTATGCCCCGAGCTGCAAAGGGGTCACACACACAAAAAAAAACTCTAGCTCTAAGCTTTCTTTGCAAAGTAAATTCACTATTCTATCTCAAACTCGGTATCCCAACTCTCACAAGTAAAACCAGTAAAAAATAATTATACAACATAAACTTTCTAATAACGAGTCTCTCCTTTCCCATCTTGACCATTTGTTTTAAAGGAATTTTTTCCTCACACCTCTCCACTTACACAAATAATTAGTTTTTTAATTAATTAATTTAAAATTATTCCTCATCACACTTGTCACCCTCTCCCCAAGTTTCATAAGGAATTTTATATTTTATTTCAGTTAAAAGTCAATTTCCCTCACATTCCCAAATGCAAAATATGAGTTGAGTTAAAATAGGAGTCTTCTTCTAGTTAGACTAGTGGTAGCTAGACTATAGGTGTCTTCTATGCATACCCTATTCTCTCATCTTTATTTCTTTCTTATTTTAAAACTCCCCTTTAACATTTTCTTGCACACATGTGTTTTATATCAAATCTTTAGATATATTTCACCTTTTCCTAATTCTTAGCATGATTTACTTCATTTTTTTTTAGTTTAATTTATAATTTATTTTTAGTCTTCTTACGAAAACTTAGACTTAGGCTTAAATTTCCTCCTCCCCTTTTTGAATACGCGTAGACATTTATTGGGATTCTTTCAAGGCCCAAATATTTTCAAGGTTTATAATTATTCTTTCAAGGTTTTCTAGGCTACCTAGATTCATTGACTCAAGTTTCATTTATGGGATGTGTCTTTCAAGACGCACTCTATGATCCAAGGGTGGCACTCGCCTTTGACTAGTTTTGGTAGTTTTCCAACCCTTGGAGTCAACACTCCATTTGGGAAACTTTGTGAGAGACTAAGGGCTTCTAAGAAATAAGGACTTCGCCTTATTTCGCACCCCTTAGAATATTTGTGAGAGAATGTCTCAGTCTTCCCTCATGACATCATGGACCTCTCGAATTAGGTAATCATTAACCTACAATTCGAGCCATGATAGGTGTGCTAGTATCTTGTGACAGGGATGTTGACACCCCTCTCCCTCAATGTATGTTTTTTTTGCATGTACCCTATACTCCTTATGTTATTCATATTAGCAAGCATTCGTTAGTCTGCATTCATTAACAAAACATTGTTATTAATTCATATATATAATCATACCAAATCAATCATCTGGCACATATGCGAAAAATGAAATACTCAAACAAAACACAATCCACTCCCTGACTCAGTCTAGAGTCCAAGGAGGTCCATTGATGCCAACAACATCCACAATTTTTCAAGTGTCTTAGACACTTAGGAGAAACTAACCAATAACATCTGTCAATACATATATATCAAATAACATTAAATCACAACCCATCAATATCATCATATGAAATCCATAATTGAAACAAATAACAATATACTATAACTGGATCACTTGCATGCAAGTGTCATCAAAGAATAAGTCGATAACATGTGCTTGTAATAGTAGAATGTTACACGAACTAACATCTTCCGTAGAAACTATCATCATAAACTAGACTAGATGAACATGTACGACATCCAAATCAAGTAGGGACCCTTTTTCATAAGACTCCAATTGTTAGAAAATTTTAAGCATCCTACTCAAAATATATGTGAACAAAACATATATATTGAACATCCTCCTCTTCCCATATTTAGTTATAACATCCATAATATTTCCTTTAGTTTCTTTACACAACACTAATTTGTATGTATAATATTTATTCCATTTCTTGAAAATATATTCGACAATATTTCATTACCTCCTCCTGTGCCTCAAGGGTACTTACTTCCTTACGCTATTCCCACTCAATGGAGTTGATTTCCTTACAACTCTTCTATTCAATTATTCTTACAAAAATCCCCTCCCTCCCTCATAACTACCAGTCCTAATTATTGTTGCATATACTGCACAAGTATGTCATTCTCCTTTCATTTTAACTCGACAATTGGATTTCTCCCTCATAGACACATCCACCTTGTCTATTACATTTCCTGCAAGCATAACAACTCAATAGACTTTATGAAAATAAAAAACCCCTATCTACTCCTTTAATTTTTTTTATATTATATCACCAATATTCTACTCTTTATCGCATTACTCCATAGGTTCTTGCTACTCCATTTGCTTCAATAATTCCATCACTTCAATTAAAATCCCTTTTTCAATCTTCTCCACTTCTTAATTTCAAATATGTAAGTTAAATTTCGTCCCATCCTTTTCCAACTAGTAGGTTATTCTTCTTCCACCATGCATAAATATCCTATCAAACTACCATGGCCTTCAAAACAAAATGTAACAAGAATCCTTTGGAAAAAAATCAAATATATTTCTATCACTATATATTCCAATACTAAATTTAATCAAGCATTGTTATGTTAGAGTGATTATATTCCCCTCTTGTAACCATTAGTGTACACTTAAATTTAATATTCAAATTTAAAGGTGTACAATTCAAATTTAATATTTGAAAAACTTCATTGAACGCCAATTGTTTTGGACTACCACCATGAATAACCAAATTACGATGCATACCATTTATCTTGCATTTCATTATGGAGATTGTTTTCCTCTATTTTCTTTCTCTGTCAGCCCCATTCTTAAGTTGAAATAATAATTTCCTTGTAATTAAATTTCCCCATAGGTTGACATAATAATTTCCTATTTTCTTCTTCCTTCCTTCAAAAATTATAGGAACTAAATTTCCATATTGCCTTGTAATCCACATCTAACGAAAAATCCTCAAAATTTACCTCCTTAGCATCTGCCTCTTGTCGACCCTCTTTCTCTATCAACATCAAATATTCTTCTAGCAGGTTAGCCCATGTTGTTGGAGTCTCTTTTACCTTATCTAACTTTATTTTATTTTATCTACCCTCTTCCAAATCTTGGACCTCTCCTCATGGTCTATTGCTTTTACTACAATTTATCCTCAATTTTGAAGATTGCTTGATAATCCTCTATAAGTGAATAAAAATTTAAAAACATTGAACTCATCTTTAATGTAATAATGTGTACCCTCCACAAAAATATCAATGGATTCTAGAATCTCATCATTTTCCTACACCTTATAGAAATTCTATAAAATTCCTCTATGTACTCCTTCACTAGCATCACCAATTGCTTCAAGTTTTGCAGTGTTCTCAACATATTTAAATCATAATCCATAGGAATTTTTGTTCTTTTAAACTATTACACCATCCTATCCAAGGATCTAATATTCTATTTACCACCACTTTCTCTATTTAATTACAACTTATACCACCACAGAAAAACATGATTCTTCATTTTTCTACTACAAAGCCTAACCCTAATAAGGTCTCTTATCTACTCTAACTCAAATATGTTTTCCATTTCTCCTATCTAGTTAATCAAATCCTATAGATTTAAACTTCCAAAACATATATGAGTACCGAGTTTAGAAATACCTCTAATACCATTGATTTATCTAATCATTATCTCTTCCATTCTCACCTTCTCTATCCTTGTTCTTCTCACATAGTTTTTTATTTTGCTTCATCATCACTATGTTCTTGCACCACATGAAAGAAACATCTACTATGGGTTTCCTCCATGGAATCCATTATTGCAATTATTTTCCTTAGCATCATTGTAATGTCATGCATGTTTCTTTCATCCTACGATCTCCTGGGTCCTCCAAATCCTACTCCTATGATATGTAAATTGTTTTGGATATTCGACTAGAATAGTTCATCATAACTGATCTAATAAAATACTAGAATTCTTATTATTAAGATTATTTTTAAATTAGATTTCTCAAATATTTAGTTACTGATTTTTTTTCTTATGCATGAAATAGGTAAACTACGGAAAATAGAGAATAGTAAAATTAAATCACACCATTGACAAATAAACGGACCTCGGAAAACAAATATGGGAGAAAACCAATTTGGAGAGTGAGGTTTCTTTTATCTCTTTTCTTTCATATAGAAATGATGCAAGTACAAAGATAGGGGCACTCTCTCTGGAGTTTCCTTCGACCTGTGGCTTGTATGGCTGCTACAACATCTCTCATCCTCCGTTATGCTCCCAAAATACCACTCTTAGATGTTTTTCTCAACAATGGAACAAGATACAATGCAAAAGAATGGAACCCCTTCTCCTCCTAATGGCATGGTATTTAACATAGCCCAATATCCATCTAGGGGTAGGTTTTTGACTTCCTCAACCAACAATTGTGATAGGGTTTTGGAACTTCTAGAATCTTCTTGAAATTACATATGTGGCTAGCCCCATATGCATGAGTAATTGGGGCTGACATGGCATCCTCTCTGTAATGAACCTCCCATTTCGTACGACACCAAACCTCTCATAACAAGTGCAATTTTTTTTTTTGTGTGTGTGCGTGTGTACAAGGGTAATAAAGACATTACACTCTGCGTCGCAACACAATGATGAACATGATGCATGAAACTGCGACAACAACATAATGACCTAATACGTACATCAAGCATCTGGAAGGAATACATGACAATCGATTTAATAAACCTCGAATTTATCATAAAGAAAAATAAAAATCTTGGAACATTATCCTTTAAATTTTCATAAGGTGGGTTCTTACATCTCCTTTGTCTTGGAGTGACCCTTGAACATATTACTTTAGCACAACGAGAAGTTTCAATGACAAAAAGGGGCCTTTCCTAAACCCCTATATCATACTATATAAATGTTGATACTTAAATTTATTTTCCCATACACAAAGATTGTATTTCCACTCTTCTAATTAAGGGAGTCGGGCTGGAGTGGACCTTGCATGCACCATATTATAACTCTGACATTAATTACCTATACTCTTACCTAGCTGAGTTGAAATTAGGACTAAGGGTGTACCCAGATGACTATGGTTATTAAAGGTGAAACTAAGGGTGGGTAACCACGCACTTCTCTTTGATGTTACACTTTGGTTACGATACGACTGGGGTCTTCCACCATAATGAACAGTTCCCTACTCACCCCGCTTAGATCACTGCGTAACTAACTAACTACCCTCCTCGTTCTGTTGGTGTAACGAGAGGAGCACTTTAGAGAGTTGAGGTGTAACGACCGATCATGTACACTGGACAGTCATGGTTATACTATTGTTTAAACTACATATCTTCCATATTTAAGGAAGGTGGGTGCATATGTTAAGGGAAGTTAAGACTCTCACCTGGAATTTAATTGGCCTCAGTCCCGACACCTTGTCCCCTATTCTTCCCAATCTTGATGCGCCATCCAAGTCCTAGCACATGGCTTGTACATCCAAATGGTTAAGGGTGGTGATCGTCCATCTAGGGTTTTGGCAGTCTCATTTCGTTCTTGTGTTTTCGTAGAGGAGGTTCTGTACTAAGAAATATTGCACAGGAAAGGGTTGCCACCTCTGTGATCTTCATTGGTGAAGTCAACATCAACCACCGTCTACCTGGTAAGACCCTATGGAACTATAGAACCTTAGTTTTTAACAAGGAAACACAAGGTTCATGAGTGTGTTAAAGAGAATTTTTACTTTCTATAATAGGATTCAGAGTTTATGTGATCTCTTCTGTCATTCTAGTATAGACCAGGGTAGAGGTTAACACCGAGGGTCCTTGTTTTATACCACCGTGTCCAAGGGCCCTCTGTTTGTGTCCTATGGATTTCTTCCGACTCTTTTACTTAACTCTGAGAATGGGAACAATTTCGGAGGAAAACCTGTGTAGCACCGAAAGGGTTTATCCATTCGTCGTAGAGAGACACAAAGGTCTATCATTTTGTCCTCCTCTGTCTTTGATGCATTATATTTGTAGTATAGTGATGGTCTGCTAGTAAATTATTTATGGAATACTTCCTGGCAAGTTGATTGATCGTATCTATATATATATAATGTTGTTTCTCAGATTCTTTATATCTTTTTGTGCAAAGTTTTGTTTATGTAAGATTGATCTTCTTGAATTCGTAGTATTACTTCCTCTATTAACCCGTTTTGTTTAAAGCTCTGCATGAAAAGGGGTATCGTTGTATTAATGGTGGGACTTTGCTTTGTTACGAGGTACCCACCAAAAGTTCCAGGCATCACTTTCCCTGGCCAGGGTAACGATTACAAACCAGGCACGACCACTGGGGGTCGTGGCATTTTTAAGTTAAGTAGTATGGCATCCCTGTGGACCTCAACTATTCGATTTTAAGATTTGAAGTTTAATATTTTGCTAACACTTTCCAGTGATAGCCGAGTGCAGGGATGTTCGCTCTTCGGTGCAGGTATTGGCTTCTGTTCAACATGACAAAGGTACTCAGGTTCCATACAAATGGCTCTCAAATCGCTCCTTAAAAATAATAAGTATGGAAGTCCTGATTATGTTCGTAGTGTTTTTGCTGTGATGAATATTTTGGGAAAAACCTATCTATGACGCTCTGTGCATTACCCCTGTGATTCATTGTATTCAAAACAATTTGCTAGTCGCACTAGCCATTATTGTTGGATCTTGTTGATGACAGTCTGTGTAGTCTTTTGCTACCAAAAACTGTCTAATTGGACTTTTCTTGGAAAACTTCTAACAAAATATGAAGCAATTTGTTTGCTAGTTATTCTATAATGGAATCGCTCCCCTATGTTTCAACCCCTTGATTGAAATTTACAGAATGGAAATAAAAGCAGATTTTAGGATTGTTCGCTCATTGTTAAATATTCAGTTCTGTTTCAAGTTTGAACTTATGTGATCATGTAACGGTTCTATTCGTGCACTGACACATGTTTCGACTCTGCTTAGTTTGAATCATAGAAATATGTGAATATAGCTCTGTTCATTCATTGATGTGTATATCCGATTCTGATTAAGATTTTGAAACCTATATATATGTATTCACTATGTTCGTGTATATCCAAATCTGTTTT
>ML789121.1:125646-157242 GCA_009831015.1 Picea engelmannii | reverse complement strand
TAACGAAGGTCAATATTATTATTTAAGTCATTTTAATTTTTATTATTATTATTATTATTATTATTATTATTATTATTATTATTATTATTATTATTATAATTATAATTATTATTATTTTAGAGAAGACAAGGTTCAACCACTAGCATAATTTAGACTTAGGCCTTAATTTTTGTACTGGGCAAAATTTAATTAGCGAAGTGTTTTAAAATTACTTAACATGTTATTTGTATTAAGTCCATCTAGGTTCATCCCTCTTTTATCAATAATGCGATGTGACCTTCAGGACGCACTAGGTGCTCCAAGTGTGCCACTCGCCTCATCTGTTCCTTTGTGCAATGTTCCCTTTAGGATGCACTATGTACTCCAATGGTGCAACTTACCTCTTGAATGATTTGGTAGACATTAATAACCCCTAGAGTCAACACTCCACTAGGTGAACTTGTGGGGGACTAAGGGCTTCTAAGGAATAAGGCCCCCACCTTATTGTGCACCCCTTAGAATCATCGTGAGCGACTGTCGCAGTCTGCCCTCATGGCATCGTGGGACCTCTCGAACTAGGTAATCGTTAACCTACAGTTCGAGCCACAACGAGTGTGCCAATAGGCTGTGGCAGGGTTGTTGTCCACACTTCTCCCTCAACATCTCTGGTAGTCGTGTGTGGCCCCTTTATTCCATATGTGAGTTTGGTCGGCAAGCTATCGTTAGCCTCCATCATCAACAAATCATGTCAGAACATATCCATATCATATCATCCAGTCAAATGCACTAATATCACAGTAAAACAATCAAACCCCAATGGAACACTCCCTGAGTCAATCTGGAGTCCAAGGGTTTCCATCGATGCCTCGACATCCTCTAGGTTCATAATCTTACACACTCAGTAAAACCGAGTCAATAGCACATGTCTATGTCAAAGTGGTAAAACAACATGTCATCAACCCATAACGCCTCATAATCAAAGTCAAAAAGTCTTAATAGCATAATAAATCTGGATCACTTGCGGGCAAGTGTCCTCAAAGAATAAGTTTGCTCAGTGCACCAGAGCGGGATGTTACATTCACCCCCTCTTGGTCTAAACTTCATCCCAAAGTTTCACGGTATATATGATGAAATAAAGTGTATCACAGTATCATATGTCTATCTATCAAACAAAAATGGAAATTGTTGGTGCATATCATATGCGTCCTCCCAGGTCGCCGAGTGCGGACTATAATTGTCCCACTGGACATTGACCTTATCTACCATTCAAAATCATAGTTGTCGAACGTAATGATCCAAGATGTGGATCGACTCAGTTGTGAGTGCTCCCTTGTCTGATACCTGCAAGGAACTCATGTCAATAACATGTTTAGGATCACTAATATAATGTCTCAAAACAAATACATGAAAAACATCGTGCATACGCCTCAAGGAATTAGGCAAGGCTACTCGATAGGCCATGGCCTCCTTTCTCTCCACAATCTCGAAAGGTCCCACGAACCTAGGAGAGAGTTTAGCTCCCTTCCCAAACTTGATCAAACTTTTATGCGGTTTAACCCACAAGAAGACTCAATCGCCGACCTCGTAACTATGGTTGACATGGTAAGCATCGACATAACTCTTCTGTCGATCCTGTGCTTCTTTAATCCTTTCTCTTATTGTTTGCATTTGCTCTTTCATTTCTTGGATCACTTCTGGTCCTACCAGGACCCTATTCTCAAGCCGAACCCAACTCAAGGGCATCTGACAAGGTCGCCCGTAAAGAAACTCAAAAGGCGTCATCTTAATGGTTCTTTGGTAACTGTTGTTGTAAGCTAACTCCACGACTGGAAATAATTATTCCCAACACTTTTGTTGGTCCATAACGTACATGCGCAACATGTCCTCCAAGGTCTGGTTCATTCGTTTGGTCTGCCCATCAATTTCCGGGTGATACGTAGTACTAAAGTTAAGTTGGGTTCCCAAGGCCTCTTGGAAACTCGTACAAAATTGTCTGGTAAACATCGATCCTCGATCAGATATAATCCTCTTAGGCACGCCATGCAGCCTCACAATCTCACTGATGAAAACTCTAGCTATGTCAGGTGCCTGACATGTCGTACGCACAAAAATAAAGTGAGCACTCTTTGTCAGAGTGTCTACTACTATGAAAATTGAGTCATGTCTCCTTGCCGTCAATGGCAATCCAACAATAAAATCCATCGAAATAACCTCCCATTTCGATTCTGAAATGGCATGTGGTTGTAGTAATCCTGTTGGGTGTCTATATTCAGCCTTTACCTACTGACATTCTAGACATATAGCCACATAGATGATTCCTTTTCTCTTGTAACTAAGGCAAAGAGAATTCCTTACATTCTGTCATTTAATTACATCTGCTAGATTAAAAAGTCGCGCAAATTTCTTTTCTTTAGATCTTGATGATATGTGACCAGATATTTCCCGCCTTTAAATCTGTTTTTTTCGTGCCAAAACTCTAAAGTAAACCTAATTAGGGTCTGTAAATGAAATAAGTGCACAGTGTATGATTCCTTTTCCCTTGTAACTAAGGCAAAGAGAATGCCTTACATTCTGTCATTTAATTACATCAGCTAGATTAAAAAGTCTCGCAAATTTCTTTTCTTTAGATCTTGATGATATGTGACCAGAGATTTCCCACCTTTAAAACTGTTTTTTTTCATGCCAAAACTTTAAAGTAAACTTAATTAGGGTTTGTAAATGAAATAAGCATTTAGGCTTTCATCAGACACAATCATGTGGTTGTGCTAGTATAATATAATGTAAATACATTATGAGGATCGATAAATCTCTCAATATAACTTAGTATAAGCTGGATAATGCTAAGCATGTATTAAAAATGATAATATGATCAATATTATAGGTTGACTATTCTTGGCATATAACTTAGTATAAGCTGGATAATGCTAAGCATGTATTAAAAATGATATTATGATCAATATTATAGGTTGACTATTCTTGGCAGAGTTGGAGTTACTGTGGAGTCTGGACTCTCTCATTGGCATAGTTGGAGTTATTGTGGAGCCTGGACTCTCTCAGTAGATTGGTCATTTTTCAGTGTTTCATACAGAACATGAGGCTCGTCGCGAGATGGTCTCACAACATCCCAAGTTGGTATGCCCGCGCGGAGACTTTGGTCTCATCATAAGCACTCTCCATCTCTATTGTAATCTTGTTGTAAACACCGAATCTATGACCATAACTGCAGAGCTCGGCGTGAGACTCTGGCAACTTATCCACTCCACCGCTCAACGAGGCATGGAATTCAACCTGGCCTCTAAAACCCTAAGCCAACTTTTCCGAACACGCTAGTACCTGGTCCCCTCATGATTGAAATGATTTCTCTGCAGCGAATTTTTGGTTTCGTTGCTGGCTTGATTGAGGTAAGTAATGAAGTCATTCCACTGTGTGACTATGATGAAAGTCGTTTAGCAATGCATGTTTTGAAATCTCTCCATGATAATTTAAAATTTCTCGTATTTATCAAACGAAAATTAATATCTCTTGCATTTAGAAAATGAAATTAAGTTTGAAGCTTTCAAGTTGTTTGTAGACATTGAGGTCTTCTTCTAGATTTTCCTTTTTCAAAGCTTGTGTTTCTTTAGTACACAACTGAATGTAATAAAGGTAATGTAATATGGTCGGTAGTTGTGATGTTCATCGAACAGAGGAACTCGTGTCAAAGAAAACCACGGAGGTGATGCAGACAAAAGGGGCAGGTGCAAAACCCTTATTAATTCATAAATCCGGAAACAACTCCGACACAATCCGGAAAGGGGTAGGTGCAAAACCCTCTGATCCACAACACTCTTGATGCAGGAGCATCCGCAATTCATCATACGAACCAATGCGAGGAGAAAGAAGAGACAGCTGGACAAGCCAGCAAACCTAAAATTTTGAATTCTACCTTGGTATTGTTGCGCCGCCATTTTACTAAAGACATTCAAAGTTGAGCGAACTTGTAATGTAATCTAGATAAGCAGGCATTTAATGGTTTTAATGCTGTTAGATAGAAATTAGCAGTAGATTAGACAGTTTTTACTTCCAGGAGGGAAAACGAATATAGGCACCCTCCTTGTATAATTGAGATTATTATTCATCATTAGGACAGAAGCAAGGAGGAACATAGCAGAGAGCTTCTGAAGAAATTCCATGTATAGATATTGAATTAATAGGAAAAGCTTCGATTCAAATCCATGGATGTGTTTGATCTCTGTGTGTTGTTGATATTATGCCTTTGCATGTTTGCTTCTTTATATGATTATCTTTTATATGCTGCGTACGTGATTGCATATCAGGTTCGTAACCTGAGGGAATGAGGGAATAAGTCCCAATTGATTCACTGTTTGAACCAGGAGATTCCTGCATAGAGTGCAGACGAATTCCTCTGCAAAGAGTGCGTTGAGGGGGTTCAAAAACGAACTCTTATTCTCGTCGACTAGAGTTGAGTTGGGTTATTCGAACCGTGCAGGTGAGTGCAGGTCGAATTGAAGCCTCAGAGCCGAGTCTGAGAGAAGGAGGACTGGACCGTGTTAGCAGGATTGCACAGGTCTAGACGACTTCAACACTTTGAGAGCTGTTGGAAGTCGAGCACAGGAAGAACGTGAGAAGTCTCTGAAGGAGTCAGAGAGAGACAAAGCTCAGGAGGGATAGTTCCTTACAAGCATCTCAGGAACAGGCCTGGGAGAGATTGAAGCAAGGAAAATCTTAGAAGCCGGAGGATTCTCAAGAGGAAGAGAATCGACGACGTGTAACTCCAGTGAAGTTTCGCGAAATCCCGAGGACCATCAGATCGTGGAGGAGCTGCGTGGAAGAGAACCCGTAAGCACAGGTGTGGAGAATCAAAGTCCATCGAACTTCGGGGTTTCGGCATTCGGGGATTGGTAAGGTGAGAGTTCTACACCTCGTGAAATCACGAGTTGTGATTCCCCGAATCGATCTGAGTCGTTGATCAGAGAGGGGACACGTGGCGCAGGATCCCTAAGGATCGGGGTTCGACGTTCGACGTTTCCCGGAGGCAAGAGTTCAACCTCTTTGAAATCGCGACCGGCGATTTCTCGAATCGATCAGAGTCGTCGATCATAGTGGGGACACGTGGCGCAGGATCCTGAGGAGTCGGGATTCGGGGTTTTGTAAGGACCGTGAAATTGTGCAACAAGAGACGCGAATTCCCGAATCGTGATTTCCCGACAGCACGAGTGGGAGACAGGTGTCAAGGGTTTAGACCTCCCCATGGGATGTTGACAGGTGGCATCAGAGAATCGGAGTTCGGGGTTTTGTGATGCAAGAGAATTGCGACCGGTGAAATTGCAATCTCGCGATCCCCGATCGCACGAGCGAAGGAGGTGACGTAGCTGAGTGGGACCTCCAGAGCAAGTGGAGAACAGGTGTCATCGAACTTCGGTATTTCGGCGTTCGGTGTTTTCGGGTTTTCGACCACGAAGAAATTTTCATCACGGATTCGCGATCCGCGAAATCCCGAGGAGGACGTGGCATGTGGCACAGTGGAAGTTGAAAACTCTAGTGGAGTACAGGTGGCGTAGTATTGGGGATTTGTACCTCGGCATTCGGGGATTTTAAAGATAGAAGGTTGACATCACAGAGTGTGATATCCCGATAAGGAAATCTCCGATAAAGGGAAGTGTTGACCCGTTGACCATCGGAGATCGAGGTTTTCCTTTCTATGGGAATGGTGTTCGCGTGAACCGCGAACTCCCGAGTCACGATATCCCGATTTCCGAAGAGGGAGATTGCCGAAGGATTTTTGTGGGTGACTCGTGATTCCCGAGGGGAGTTGGAAGAGCTTAGACTCTTCGAGCCCGTGATTTGAAGAAGTTCCTCGTGGGAGCGGCTGCTCGCTGAGGGGCAGGTTGCGTCAGGTGGTATCAGAGCGGGAGTGTATTTGTTTTTTGAAGCGGAGACAGAAGAGACATAATTCTGCCTAGGAGGGAAAGGCAGTCACCTGATCATGAGGACAGGGACGCGCGAAGAAGGGGTAGACCAGCAGGAAATCCAGCAGGGAATCCAGAGATGGAGCGTCAAATACGGTATCTCAGGGAGAGACTCGAAGATATGGAAACCACCCAGAGTCGAGTCTGAGAGAAGGAGGATTGGACCGTGTTAGCAGGATTGCACAGGTCTAGATGACTTCAACACTTTGAGAGTTGTTGGAAGTCGAGCATAGGAAGAACGTGAAAAGTATCTGAAGGAGTCAAAGAGAGACAAAGCTCAGGAGGGATAGTTCCTTACAAGCATCTCAGGAACAGGCCTGGGAGAGATTGAAGCAAGGAAAAGCTTAGAAGTCGGAGGATTCTCAAGAGGAAGAGAATCGACGACGTGTAACTCCAGTGAAGTTCTATGAAATCCTGAGGACCGTCAGATCGTGGAGGAGCTGCGTGGAAGAGAACCCATAAGCACAGGTGTGGAGAATCAAAGTCCATCGAACTTCGGGGTTTCGGCGTTCGGGGATTGGTAAGGTGAGAGTTCTACACCTCGAGAAATCACGAGTTGCGATTCCCCGAATCGATCTGAGCCGTTGATCGGAGAGGGGACACGTGGCGCAGGATCCCTAAGGATCGGGGTTCGGCATTCGACGTTTCCCAGAGGCAAGAGTTCAACCTCTTTGAAATCACTACCGGCGATTTCCCGAATTGATCGGAGCCGTCGATCATAGCGGGGACACGTGGCACAGGATCCTGAGGAGTCGGGATTCGGGGTTTTGTAAGGACCGTGACCTTGTGCATCAAGAGACGYGAATTCCCGAATCRCGATTTCCCGACAGCACGAGTGGGAGACAGGTGTCAAGGGGTTAGACCTCCCCATGGGATGTTGACAGGTGGCATCGGAGAATCGGAGTTCGGGGTTTTGTGATGCAAGAGAATTGCGACCGGTGAAATCGCAATCCCGCGATCCCCGATCGCACGAGCGAAGTAGGTGACGTAGCTGAGTGGGACCTCCAGAGCAAGTGGAGAACAGGTGTCATCGAACTTCGATATTTCGGCATTCGGTGTTTCGGGGTTTTCAACAAAGAAGAAATTTGCATCACGAATTCGTGATCCGCGAAATCCCGAGGAGGACGTGGCGTGTGGCACAGTGGAATTTGAAAACTCTAGTGGAGTACAGGTGGCGTAGTACCGGGGATTTGGACCTCGGCATTCGGGGGTTTTAAAGATAGAAGGTTGACATCGCAGAGTGCGATATCCCGATAAGGAAATCTCCGATAAAGGGAAGTGTTGACCCGTTGACCATCGGGAATCGGGGTTTTGCTTTGTATGGGAATGGTGTTCGTGTGAACCGCGAACTCCCGAGTCGCGATATCCCGATTTTCGAAGAGGGAGATTGCCAAAGGATTATTGTGGGTGACTCGTGATTCCCGAGGGGAGTTGGAAGAGCTCAGACTCTTCGGGCCCGTGATTTGAAGAAGGTCTTGGTGGGAGCGACTGCTCACTGAGGGGCAGGTTGCGTCAGGTGGTATCAGAGTGGGAGTGTATTTGTTTTTTGAAGCAGAGACAGAAGAGACATAATGCCGCCTAGGAGAGAAAGGAAGTCACCTGATCGTGTGGACAGGGACGCGCGAAGAAGGGGTAGACCAGCAGGAAATCCAGCAGGGAATCCAGAGATGGAGCGTCAAATACAGGATCTGAGGGCGAGACTCGAAGATATGGAAACCACCCAGAGGCATGGAGTGGGTACAGGAGAGTTCAACGATCCTGAGGTTGAAGAGGAAGCTGGACACGACCAAGAAGAGGTCACCGCAAAATATGCCTTGACAGAGAGGTTGATCAAAGCCATTTCGAGGATGAGCTCGAAGACGAAGATGGATATTCCCGTCTATGAGGGAAATCTAAACGTAGAGGAGCTGCTGGATTGGATCCGAGCACTCGACACCTAATTCGACTACGAAGACATCGAAGAGGACAAGAAGGTGAGACATGCTATCACCAAGCTGAAGGGACACGCACCCTTATGGTGGGACGAGTTGCAGGCAGACAGACGTTCCAAGGGAAAACAAAAGATCAAAAGCTGGGATCGGATGATCGCCAAGATGAAGGCGAAGTTCATTCCGAGGGACTACCAGATCACTATGTTCAGGCGCATGCAGAACCTGAGGCAGAAGTTGATGATGGTGAAAGAGTACACCGAGGAGTTCTACAGGCTCAACATTCGAGCTGGTCATCGGGAGAGTGATGACGAAAAGGTGGCAAGATACCTTAATGGTCTTAGGTATGACATTCAGGATGAACTGAGCATGGTCACCATCCGCACAATTGAGGATGCGTACCAGATGGCTCTAAGAGCCAAAGAAAATTTGAGCCGCAAGCAGGGAAAGCGAGGGCGAGGCAGAAGCCAGCCTCGAGGTAAAGCTGTTACCCAGGAGAGAAATCAAAAGTCCAAGGAGGATTGGAAAAAGCCTCAAGGAAAAGCTGAAAGAGGTGGAACCTCACAGCAGAGGCAGCAAAATTTTGAGCCGAGGAGACAGCAACCAGATCAGCAAGGAGATTACGTTGATGCCAATACAATTCCTCGTACCTGAGGTAGAGGAAGAGGGCGTAGAGGAGTTATCACGTGTTTCACTTGTGGAAAAGATGGTCACAAAGCAGTGGACTGTCCAGAGAGGAATATGGACAGAGGAAACGCTCATGTTGCTGAGGCGCAGAGGCGTGATGTTGAAGATGAAGACGCTGGAAGCGGGAAGTCACTGATAGTGCATAAAGTTCTCTTGAAACCCGAGAAAGAGGTGGAGGATACAGCTCAAAGATGTAGACTGTTCCGGACGACTTGCAAGACCAAGGGCTAGAAATGAAAGGTTATAATAGACAGTGGGAGCACAGATAATCTCGTTTCGACTGAGATGGTGGAGAAACTGGAGCTGAAAACGAACAAGCACCCGAGTCCATAAAAAGTGACGTGGCTGCAGAAAGGACACCAGGTATGTGTTACAAAACAATGCTTGGTAAATTTTAAAATGGGTGATTATAGGGATGAAATTATGTGTGACGTTATACCCATGGATGTCTGTCATGTATTATTGGGAAGACCATGGCAGTTTGACAGAAATGTGGTTCATGATGGGAGAATGAACACATACACCTTGGAGAAGGATGGAAAAACACATACACTACTTCCGGGGAAGGATAAGGAAGTGAAGCCGGAAGGGAGTGGTACCATACTTCTCATGAGTGGGAAAGAACTTCTCACAGAGCTGGAGAAGGATGAGAATCCACAATTCTTTGTTGTCAGGAAGCCGAGAATTGTCCTGACAAGCACAAGAGTGGATGACTTGTCGGACGAGATTCAGGAATTGCTTGGAGAGTTCGCTGATATCATTGTGGACGAACTACCTCGTTCATTGCCACCGATCAGGAGTGTGAGTCACCACATTGACCTCATACCCGGAGCAAGTTTTCCAAATAAGGCAGCGTACAGGGTGACACCTCAAGAGAATGAGGAAGTCAAAAGGCAGGTACAGGATCTGCAGGATAAGGGACTAGTCAGGGAGAGTCTGAGTCTATGTGTCGTCCCAACGGTACTAAGTCTGAAGAAGGATGGAGGCTGGAGAATGTGTACAGACTCTAGGGCAATAAATAAGATTACCATCAGGTACAGGTTTCCACTGCCAAGAATGGACGACTTGATGGACTGCCTGAGTGGGGAAAATTACTTCACCAAGATAGATCTCAAGAGTGGATACCATCAGATCCGGATGAGAGAGGGAGATGAGTGGAAGACGACAATCAAAACAAACGAGGGTTTGTACGAATGGTTGGTCATGCCGTTTGGGTTGACAAACACGCCAAGCACATTTATGCAACTAATGAATGAAGTCCTGCGGGAATTCCTTGGCAAATTTGTGGTGGTATACCTGGATGATATTTTGATTTTCAGCAAGACCAAGGCTGAACACTTGAGGCATTTGGCCACGGTGATGAGGAGACTGCAGCAGGAGAAGTTGCTGATCAATTTGAAGAAGTGTTCCTTCATGCATACATAACTCATATATCTGGGGTTTGTAATATCGGTGAATGAATTGAAGATGGATCCTGAGAAGGTAGAGGTGATCAGGAATTGGCCATCGCCAAGAAATGTTTTTGAGGTAAGGAGCTTTCACGGTTTGGCAAGATTATACAGAAAATTCATTCGGAATTTCAGTGGAATCAATGTTGCCATGATGGACACTGTGAAAAAGCAGCATAAAATTTTTCAGTGGACAGCGGAGGCTGAAAGGAGCTTCAATCTGTTGAAGCGGAAGATAATGGAGCAGCCAGTATTAGTGTTGCCTGATTTTCAGAAGACCTTCTAGGTGAAGTGTGACGCTAGTGGATATGTTGTTGGAGGAGTTTTAAGTCAGGATGACAGACCTGTGGCATATTACAGCGAGAAGATGGATGATGCGAAGTTGAAGTACTCCACGTACGACAAAGAATTCTATGCCATCATCCAGGCATTGAAGAAGTGGAGGCATTATCTCATACCCAAAGAATTTTTGTTGTACAGTGATAATCATGCACTGCAATTCATGAGTCAGTAGGAGAAGCTGAATCAAAATCATGCGAAATGGGTGGAGTACATGCAGAATTTCAAATTCGTGATCAAACACATTTCGGGGACTGCGAACAAGGTGCCAGACGCCTTGAGTAGAAAATGTTTGTTGCTGCAGGAATTCAGAGTCAAAACACTGGGTTTTGAAAACCTGAAAGATATGTATGCAGGTGATGCTGATTTCGAGGAAGCTTATGAAGCAGTCGAGAACCCAGTTCTCAAAGATAGGAGCCCGTGGATAGATTTCTTGATACAGGATGGATTGCTATTCAAGGGAAATCAATTGTGCATTCCAGAATGCTCTATGAGAGAGAATTTGGTACGAGAACAGCACAGCGGTGGACTAGCAGGTCATTTCGGGCATGACAAAACATTCGCCAAGCTGAGCGAATCGTATTTTTGGCCAGGTATGCGTGCAAATGTGAAGAGATTTATTGACCGATGCAGAATTTGTCAACACGAGAAGGGCAGAAAACAAAACACAAGGTTATATCAGTCGTTGCCTATACCCGAAAGGCCGTGGGAGGAAATCAGTATGGACTTTGTGTTGGGGTTGCCGAGAACACAACGAGGATTTGATTCCATCTTTGTTGTGGTGGACAGATTCTCGAAGATGGCACATTTTATCCCGTGCCATAAGACTAGCGATGCGACGCACGTTGCCAATTTGTTCTTTAAAGAGATTGTGCAATTGCATGGATTGCCGAGGAGCATAGTCTCAGATCGGGACACGAAGTTCATAGGCCATTTTTGGAGGACGTTATGGAAGAAGCTGGGGACTGACTTAGCATTCAGTTCTTCTTACCATCCGCAGACAGATGGGCAGACAGAAGTGGTCAACAGAAGCTTGGGAGATCTGTTGAGAAGCCTAGTGGTGGAGCATCACACCAGTTGGGATCAGATCTTACCACAGGCAGAGTTTGCATACAATGATTCTGTGAATTGGAGTACAGGTAAGAGTCCGTTTCAAATTCTATATGGAACACAGCCGAGAGGAGTGTCTGAGCTCAGGGAGTTAGAACAGGCTGAGACTAGCAGCACGAGAGCTGAGGAGTTCGTTGAGGCGATGAAAGAACTTCACACGCAGGTGAAGCAACGATTGCAAAAATCCAATCAAGAGTATAAGCGCAGAGCCGACCAGAGGAAAAGACAGCTTCAGTTTGAAGTTGGGGACATGGTTCTGGCACACTTGAGAAAAGAAAGGTTCCCAAGAGGAACGTACAACAAGCTCAAGATGAAGAAAATTGGGCCATGTAAAATCCTGAGGAAATTCGGGGAAAATGCATATGAGCTTGAGTTGTCGGAAGGCATCGGGATATCTCTGATTTTCAACATTTCATATTTATTCCCCCACAGGGCTGAAGAAGCAGGAACTGGAACTGAGGAACCAATGGGCTAGTGGCAGAAACAATTACCAATTGCACAGAAACCGAGGATGGAGTGCATACTGGATAAACGAGCAGGGAAGAAGACCAAGAGAAAGCAGTATTTTGAATACCTGGTGAAATGGAAAGATCACCCAGTGGAGGATGCCAGCTGGGAGACAGAAGAAGTGATTTTGAAACATGGGCAGACTGTACAGGAGCTCATGTGCAGGACCCCATGAAATCTTTTGAGCCAAGGAGTATGATGCAGGAGCATCCGCAATTCATCATACGAACCAGCGCGAGGAGAAAGAAGAGACAGCTGGACAAGCCAGCAAACCTCAAATTTTGAATTCTACCTTGGTATTGTTGCGCCGCCATTTTACTAAAGGCATTCAAAGCTGAGCGCACTTGTAATGTAATGTAGATAAGCAGACATTTAATGGTTTTAATGATGTTAGATAGAAATTAGCTGTAGATTAGATAGTTTTTACTTCCAGGAGGGAAAACGAATATAGGCACCCTCCTTGTATAATTGAGATTATTATTTAGCATTAGGATAGAAGCAAGGAGGAATAGAGCAGAGAGCTTGTGAAGAAATTCCATGTATAGATATTGAATTAATAGGAAAAGCTTCGATTCAAATCCATGGATGTGTTTGATCTCTGTGTGTTGTTGATATTATGCCTTTGCATGTTTGCTTCTTTATATGCTTATCTTTTATATGCTGCGTACGTGATTGCATATCAGGTTCGTAACCTGAGGGAATGAGGGAATAAGTCCCAATTGATTCACTGTTTGAACCAGGAGATTCCTGCATAGAGTGCAGTCGAATTCCTCCACATAGAGTGCATTGAGGGGGTTCAACAGCGAGCTCTTATTCTCGTCGACCAGAGTTGAGTTGGGTTATTCGAACCATGCAGGTGAGTGCAGGTCGAATTGAAGTCTCAGAGCTGAGTCTGAGAGAAGGAGGACTGGACTGTGTTAGCAGGATTGCACAGGTCTAGACGACTTCAACACTTTGAGAGCTGTTGGAAGTCGAGCACAGGAAGAACGTGAGAAGTCTCTGAAGGAGTCAGAGAGAGACAAAGCTCAGGAGGGATAGTTCCTTACAAGCATCTCAGGAACATGCCTGGGAGAGATTGAAGCAAGGAAAATCTTAGAAGTCGAAGGATTCTCAAGAGGAAGAGAATCGACGACGTGTAACTCCAGTGAAGTTCCGCAAAATCCCGAGGACCGTCAGATCGTGGAGGAGCTGCGTGGAAGAGAACCCGTAAGCACAGGTGTGGAGAATCAAAGTCCATCGAACTTCGAGGTTTCGGCGTTCGGGGATTGGTAAGGTGAGAGTTCTACACTTCGACAAATCGCGAGTTGCGATTCCTCGAATCGATCTGAGCCGTTGATCGGAGAGGGGACACGTGGCACAGGATCCCTAAGGATCGGGGTTCGACGTTCGGCGTTTCCCTGAGGCAAGAGTTCAACCTCTTTGAAATCTCGACCGACGATTTCCCGAATCGATCGGAGCCGTCGATCATAGCGGGGACACGTGGCGCAGGATCCTGAGGAGTTGGGATTCGGGGTTTTGTAAGGACCGTGACCTTGTGCATCAAGAGACGCGAATTCCCGAATCGCGATTTCCTGACAGCATGAGTGGGAGACAGGTGTCAAGGGGTTAGACCTCCCCATGGGATGTTGACAGGTGTCATTGGAGAATCAGAGTTTGGGGTTTTGTGATGCAAGAGAATTGCGACCGATGAAATCGCAATCCCACGATCCCCGATCGCACGAGCGAAGGAGGTGACGTAGCTGAGTGGGACCTCCAGAGCAAGTGGAGAACAGGTGTCATCGAACTTCGAGATTTCGACGTTCGGTGTTTCGGGGTTTTCGACCACGAAGAAATTTGCATCGCGGATTCGCGATCTGCGAAATCCCGAGGAGGACGTGGCGTGTGGCATAGTGGAAGTTGAAAACTCTAGTGGAGTACAGGTGGCGTAGTATCGGGGATTTGCACCTCGGCATTCGGGGATTTTAAAGATAGAAGGTTGACATCGCAGAGTGCGATATCCCGATAAGGAAATCTCCGATAAAGGGAAGTGTTGACCCGTTGACCATCGGGGATCGGGGTTTTTCTTTGTATGGGAATGGTGTTCGCGTGAACCGCAAACTCCCGAGTCGCGATATCCCGGTTTCCGAAGAGGGAGATTGCCGAAGGATTATTGTGGGTGACTTGTGATTCCCAAGGGGATTTGGAAGAGCTCAGACTCTTCGGGCCCGTGATTTGAAGAAGGTCCTGGTGGGAGCGGCTGCTCGCTGAGGAGTAGGTTGCGTCAACTCTCGCCGTCCATACCCAAACAGCTCACTCAGCTCCCTCCACTATCATACAGGAAACCAAATCGATTCCTATACAGCAGGTCAAAGACAGCCTTGTCACATAGTCAACCTCTCGCAAGAGTGTAAAACTAACACAATAACAATGGGCGACATAGGCCCGATATCATGAAGACTACTGATAGCACGAAGGTACGAGATTCGCATTCAACCAATTTATCATACCGTCAGGTATGCACAACTCTGCGGGTCTGCTTCTATTTCATGAATTGGTGCTAGATATATATGTACACCAAAAAACAATCATTTTCCCTTTGGACTGTTGTCTAATGCCTCTCGTCTTCCGTTAGAAGTCTTATTCAATGCCCCTTTTAGAACGTTGGCGACACATGCTAGATCGAAACTAAATTGATGGCCGCTCCCTGTGGCAAAAAGAGGTCGCCATCGCGGAACTGTTGGAGAATTTGCTGATAATGTTGGGGCACCTTCAATAGGGTGAAATTGTCATTGCTGTTAACTTCATTGAAATATCACATCAAGGCTTGTTGACTATGCGGACATTTCATGGCTTTCAGAGAGGTTTTGGAGGTGGATCTGGTTGGGGGTATTTTTCAGGGGCGTAGGCTAAAGGGGAAATGAAATGAACCTTTGCCGATCGCCGACTCTGACCACCGCAGATCGCTGACTCCGGCCACTACATACCTCGGCGGATGGAAAATCTACACCCCCAAATGGCGTTACCGTTAGTTTATGTTGTCCAGGCCAGCGAAGCCATTTGCAGACTGCGTGACCTTTCCTTTCGACTTTTGAACCAGCTGACGTAGGGAGATGCAGGCTTTAATTCTACTGCTAGTGCCCTCCCTCCACCGTATGCTACTGCTAGTGCCCTCCCTCCACCGTTTAAAAAAAATTCAAAATTTCCCCGCCGGCCGTCCACCTTTTCAAGTTTTTTCAAAATTTCGATGCCAGCTCGTTTTGATGTTTAGTGCTAGTCTATCCGAATACAAAGAAAACCAGAGAGCTCAAAGAAATGCAACCAGGAAGGAGCGTGCCCCTGCAATGATTCCATTCAATTCAGGTCAAGATATATACGCAACCAGGAAGGAGTGTGCCCCTGCAATGATTCCATTCAATTCAGGTCAAGATAGATAATTGTTATTTGATTTGCCTCCCTGTTAACAGAGAAAAATTCATTCTTTTTGTGCTGCCAGGGTTTTACAAAATTGTTATTCTATCGGGAGGGTTATCATTTTTCTCTGCCTGATATTCTCTGTTCTTATAAACTTTTGCGGATTCTCATTCAATGGCAAGCAAAGGAGAAGTTCGTCCCCTGATTCTGAGTGCGCTTATAAACAATGCCTGCGACAATTTTCCCCAACACAAGGCTCTCATTGTGTCTGGGAAATTCGAAGTTACATACGCGGAGTTGCAAAGGATTGTAAATAGATGTGTCGGCAATTTAAGAAACGTCGGGATTGGAACCGGGGATGTGGTGGCTCTCATATTTCCTAAGTCTATTGAGGTAAAGTTCCATGCTATGTTTTCGTTTCTACATGTTCTGGTGTGTTTAAGGGAAAATTTAAGGTCATTATTAGATGATCTTCCAGGTTATTTCATGAGATGATAGCTGAATATGTTGTGTTTATTTGGCACAGTACGTGATACTTTTCTTTGCGGTGTTAAGGGCCAGAGCAATTGTAACACCACTTAATCCTGTCTACACAGAAGAGGAATTGGAGTTCTATCTAGAGGGTTCCGGGTCCTTAAAAGGAAACCCCGCCTTCATACATTCATTTTGTCACATGGTCGCACTCACTACAAACGACTCCGCGCCGACCAAGTAACTTAGATTTATGTACGGTCGGATCATTCATAGAACGAGATCGATGAAAGGATTGTGCCCTCCTATGTTGACTTAACCATAGTGAGGTTTTGATTTTTCGTGGAGATAGATGTGAATCTGATACCTGATTCACGGGTATTTAATGAATTCTGAAATCTGACTGCTGATCTGATTGCCAGAACTTCTTTCTGCAGTAGTTATATGGAAGGAAAACACATCTTGGACTTGCAGACAGAACAAGCAATTCCCGTTGTTGAATTTGTTCGTAATTTCCTTATTCCAGGTTAGAGTTAGCATATCGTATCTTTCTCAAAGTTTGAATCCAGCTCTCAGAATAATTTATCTTGTAGTGACGTTACTTAATTGTATGCTTGGGCTATTTCGTTCCAGATTTTTGCCCACGAGAAGTAATTTGAAATGAAAACGAGTGTCAATGTGTTTTCTTTTCTTTTGAAACACATGATTTTTGGATAGAGAAATTGCTGAAGTATTGTCACAGAAAATAGGAGTTGGATCATTTTCTGTATGTGACATATCTTTCAATATTCTTCTTAGCCACATATCTTGACAGGAAGCTAAGGTAGCAGCTACATACTCTGCCTCTGCAGAAGATATTGAAACAATTGGCTGCTTCTTTGATTACCATGAGATGAGGTTCGTGCCCAGTTGAAAAACATGTCCAGATGTGCTTTTCCTGTCATCTAGGTTGCCTGCAAAATCACTGTCTGTGTAACCAGAAAGTTGATTACTATCAGATTTAGTGTACCATAAGCCGAAATTGAGAGTTCCTGCAACACATCTCAAAATTCGTTTTTCCATTTTGCAATGAGATTCTTTTGGGGATTCCATGAATCTGGAAACAAGGCTGGCTGCATACATAATGTCAGGCCTAGTTGCTGTAAGATACAACAAACTGCCTACTAAAATTTTGTACAGGGTAGAGTCCACTGTAGGACCTTCATCATTCTTGCTCAATTTTTTGCCTAGTGGTATGGGGGTTTCTGCGGGATTGCATCCTTCCATGCGAAATCTTTTGATGATGTCTACTGCATACTTTTGCTGACAAACAAAAATTCCTTTGGTTGATTGATCAACCTCAATCCCTAAAAAATATTTCATTATGCCAAGATCCGTCATCTCAAACTCAGGTTGTATGGCATGTTTAAAATTTCCTCTATAGATCATGTCATCAACATATAAACATACAATCAAAATTTTACCGTGTTGATCTATTTTGGTGTAAAGAGTTGGCTCATTTTGGCTTTTGCTGAAACCACTTTTGATCAGATAAGTGTCAATTTTGTTGTACCAAGCTCTTGGAGCTTGCTTTAAGCCATACAAGGCTTTCTTCAACCAATAGACTTTGGTTGGGTGCTCTTGGACTTCAAATCCAAGTGGTTGATCGACATAAACTTCTTCTTCTAGGAAACCATTCAGGAATGCTGACTTGACATCCCTCTGGTATACATGTCATTTGTGTTGGCCTGCTATGGCCAATAGAGTCCTTACTTGTGATGTCATCATCTCAAACTCAAGATTTCCTGTATAGATCATGTCATCAACATATAAACATACAATCAAAATTTTACCATGCTGATCTGTTTTGGTGTAAAGAGTTGGCTCATTTTGGCTTCTGCTAAAACCACTTTTGATTAGATAAGTGGCAATTCTATTGTACCAAGCTCTTGGATCTTGCTTTAAGCCATACAAGGCTTTCTTCAACTGATAGACTTTAGTTGGGTGCTCTTGGACTTCAAATTCAAGTGGTTGATTGACATAAACTTCTTCTTCTAGGAAACCATTCAGGAATGCTGACTTGAAATCCATCTGGTATACTTGCCATTTGTGTTGGGCTGCTATGGCCAATAGAGTCCTTACAGTGTCTAATATTTCTACTGGAGCAAAAGTTTCACCATAATCAGTACCAGGTTGTTGTGAGAATCCTTTGACAACAAGTCTTGCCTTGTGTTTTTCGATCTACCCTTTTTCATTGAGTTTAGTTTTGTAAACCCACTTGACACCAATACTCTTCTTGTGACTTGGAAAATCAACAAGATCCCATGTCAAGTTCTTCTCAATGGAGTCAATTTCTTGGTTCATGGCTTGAACCCAATGTGGCTCCTTAGTTGCTTCCTTAAAGGATGTAGGTTGACATGACATTAAAGCAAAAAGGTTGTGTTGTTCAAAGTCATCCAACTGCTAATGGATTTCTCTCAAACTTCGATTTCTCTGATTTTGAGGTTCAGAGAATGATTCTCTGCTGGAAGTTGAGTTATCCTGAGAATTTTCAGGTTGCCTTTGTACCTGCAATCTTGGAAGAATAGTTTGAGGTACTTGCTATCCCGAATTTTCTGCATTTTTAGAACTTGGCAGCAATGGATTTTGACTGTCCATCTGTTGATTTTCTGAATCATTCCAGAATTGATTTTCCAGAAATCTTACATCTCTGCTGAGAATTAGTTTCTTGGTGATTGGATTGTAAATCTTGTAAGCTTTAGATGTTTCACCATATCCAGTGAAAATACATTTCTCACTTTTGTCATCCAATTTCTTCCTTAATTTAGAAGGTATGTGAGCGTATGCTATGCATCCAAATGTCCTTAGATGTGCAACATTGAGATTTGTCCCACTCCATGCTTCTTGAGGGACTTTTAGCTTTAGTTTGGTGGTTGGAGATATATTCAAAAGATAAACTGAGCATGCTACTACTTCATCCCAAAACCTATTTGACAAACTTTTCTCTTTAAGAAGTGTTCTTGCCATATTCATTATTGTCTGATTTTTCCTTTCAGCCACTCCATTCTATTGTGGAGTATATTTGGTTGTTGTTTGCATGATAATGCCTTGTGATTTGTAGAAATTTGCAAATTCTCTGGAGTTGTATTCTCCTCCTCCATCAAACTTGAGTGCTTTGATATATTTGCCACTCTATTTTTAATCCTCTACCTTGAATTCTTTGAATTTTGCAAAAGTTTCAGACTTGTGTTTGAGAAAATAGATACATATTTTTCTGCTGAAATCATCAATAAACGTTAGAAAGTAAAGGCTACCACCTATTGAATCTATTTGCATTGGTCCACATAGGTCAGTGTGAACAAGTTCAAGATGTTGTTTGGCTTGAGTGGAAGACTGTGGAAAACTAGTTCTCTTATGTTTTCCAAGTATGCAAGACTCACATGGAAGAATTTGCTCTTTAAAGATAGGAAGACCTTTGACCATGGAGTTCTTATGAAGAAGACTTAGACTCTTAAATGGTAGACGTCCAAATATTGTATGCCAAACCATAGTTTCATTCAGGGTAGATGCACTCTATGCATATGGTTGAATCAGATTTGTAGTTCTTAGGGTAAGGGGAAACATCCTATTTGGAGTCATATGAATTCCAGAGATTAATTTTCTGCTTGAGATTTTTTCATATATCTTGCAAGATGCTCCCTCAAAAGTACCTTATAGCCATGTTCAATGAGCTATCCTACACTTAACAAATTATGTTTCAGATCTGGAACATGATAGACATTGTTTATGTCTTTCTTTACATTATGTTTGGTAAGAATAGGAACAATTCCTTTTCCTTGAAATTTGACTAAATAATCGTTTCCAAGTGTAATATCAGATGAGATTGAAGAACCAATGCATGAAAGTAATTCTTTGTTACCTGTCATGTGATTGCTGCATCCACTGTCCAGCAACCAGAGATCTTTAGGTTGTTGTTCAGTGTTGTGACACGAAAGAAACGTACCTCTTGAGTTTTCTCCCATGTGATTTGACACATGTGCTCTACCTGAGAGTTGATCTGCTTGCTTCTTCCTGCATTCAGATTCATAATGCCCATACTTCTTGCAGTAATAGAATTGTATACTTGATTTCTCATTTGATCTTCTCCCTCTGCCTCTTTGAGGCTGAAAATTCTGATGTTGATTTTGTTGTTGTTGTCTTTGACCTTGGAAATTTTGATTCGTATACTGTTGTCTATTGCCTCCATTGGAGTGAGGGTTACTATGATTGCTCCCTCTTCCTTGGTGACCTCTGCCTCTTCCTCTGCCTCTCCCTCTACTGAAGGAGAATTGAGTTTTGAAAGCATTGGAGATTGACTCATCTGTGAGATGCAGTCTGGTCTCATGTGTCACCAGAGAACCAATTAATTCATCTGTTGAAAAACTTGACAGATCCTTGGATTCAAGGATTTCTGTTACAACCATTTCAAATTTCTTGGGTAAACTTCAGAGGACTTTCTCAACAATGCGTTGATCAGTGATGGTTTCACCAGTTAGTCTGATTTGGTTCATGATGCCCATGACTCTCGTCATGAACTGATCCACATTTTCGGACTCTGTCATCCTTAGAGTCTCGAATTGCGTCCTCAAGGTCTGCAGTTTAACTATTTTTACCCTGTCATTTCCTTGGTAGGAAGATTTAAGGATGTCCCATGCCTGTTTTGAAGTACCAGTGCCTATGATTTTTGAAAAAATCGAGTCATCCACAAAATTTTGAATCCAAAACTTAGCTTTATTTTCTTTGTTTCTCTGTGTTACCTGAGCAATTTTCTCTTGATTAGTCATGGCAGACAGGTCTACTGGATCTGGTTCCACATATCCATGATCCACTGGATCCTAGCACTCTTGTGCTTGCAAGAAATATTTCATCCGAAGCGACCAGAACTCATAGTTCTTTCCAAGAAGAATCAAACCTTGTGTTGGTCCTAAATTGCAAGACGTCACCATCTTTTAAGGAATTCAGCAAAACAAAAAAAATTCTTACTTACTTGTCTCCTACGTGTAATTTGCAGTGACTTCGGAACTCTGCATTCAAGATTTCGTGAGTTTTTGTCTTCGCGATTCTGACGTCAGGACTTCGTTATACGAGTCCTCCAATGTCTTGTCTCGCCAACCTCCGATCGTCGAAACGTCGATTTGTCAATGGCCGAAGAGATCTTATCGGCCTTGAATTTGGCCTTAGTCACCGTGGAATGTGACCACGCACCTTGATGTTAACGCGCTACGGGATTTTTCGGTTCTTTGTTTTGCTGAAATGCCAAGATTTTCCTTTGGACAATTCAATGGTCCAGATCTTCCTGTGAACTGACGATCCAGATCCTATCGAGATTTCGCGATTCATTATTTCACGAGTTTAGAACTCTTATCCCAGAGTTTTCGAAACCGCGAACTCCAAAATGTCGATTTTCCAAAATGGCGTTAACTTCAGTTATCCCTTTGGGCTATACCTCTGGTCCTCATGACCTCTCCTGAGATGACCACAGACCCTTTCGGGGTTTCGCGACTCAAACGCATGACCACTTGGTCTCTCGACTCCCGAAAAGACGATTCCCGAAATGTCGATGGTGCTTTCCTTTAGGTACTTTCCTCGAAGGCCTAGATTGTTGCCATGCGTCCCCTTATGATGGACGGTCCTTGTTGTTTCACGATTTCGTGACTTGCGACTCCAAATCCTATGAAAACTTGAAACCCCGGTAGCCGAAATGCCAACGGCTTCCTCGATCTCCGCCATGTGCTCGAATGAATGGATGGCTGTGATCTTTTTGATATTTTGGGACTTTCGTCGTGGAGTGTCGTGACCTTTCTTCAACAAGACCTCCGATATCCCAAACTCCGTAATGCCGAAATCATGGCACTTGGATTTGCTGCCACTTGTCCTCTGAGATGGATGACTCACAATCTTCTCGGGATTTCCGATATGTGATGTCGCGATTTCGCGTATCGGAGTTTTGGAGAACAGTCTCCTTCGCTCGTCCAACTCTTGATCCCTGATTTTGTGATGGGATAATATTGACGGCTCACGATCTATCTCGATCCAGCAGTCCATAATCACTCATGATTTCACGATTCGCGAATACTCACGGAAGTCTTCTAACCTTTACACCTTGCGAGTCAGCGAAATGTCGAGATCTCCCCATGTGTCTCTTGATGGATGGTCCAGATGATTTCGGGATTTTGCGACTTCACAAGTCAAAATTTCTCCTGTGCACTCTAGAGGACTAAACCTCGTGCACTTTCTCACAGATCCAACGGTTGTCGGTCCTTTGCGCAAGATCTGACGACTGGAATTCTTTTGTCTTTTCCGTGCTCTCTTCATCCCTTCTGAACTGGTTTCCCGCTCTGGATCCATTTGCAGGACGAATCTTACGGCCGAGACGGTTGTTCTTTGCGCGTTAGACGTCATCTTTGCTGCATTTGAAGGAATTTTTTCCTGCGGAAGAAAAATTTGTGAATCTTTCAAAGATTTGAAAGAATTTCACAAGTTCTTTGTTCTCTGCTGCAATCTTTGATTGATTTGAGCGATTTCTGAGATGCTTTAAACGATGCTGCCTTCTGCAACAATCTTTCACAAATTTGAACGAATTTCGTGAAATCTCCAACGTTTCTGCCTTCTGAAGCTCTTCTTCATGAATTCTTTGATGATTCTTGAAAATTACAAGAGTCTTTAAAGTTTCTTCTTCTGCACTCTCTTCTCAGTCTCCGCTTCCTCCTTGTGTTTCTGCTCCTTGAAACTTTCGAGCGTAGTATGCTCTGCGACCTCATGTGAGCTTCTTACGCTGATCTTTTGAGCGTATGAGCGGACAACTTCCTCGTGGAAGTTTCCTGCGAGGATCTTTCGAGAGTATAATGGACAACTCTCCAAGCCTTGTGAAAAGTCTGTGTCGAAAGTTCTCAAGATCCGTGAAAGCTCTGCGTTGTTTGAGGGTCGTGTTGCTCTCCAGCCTGTGTGAAGAGGCTTACTACTGTAGCTCTGATACCATGATAAATTGTGAAGCAAGAAATGCAGATAGAAAGAATAGAACAAAAAACAGTATATCAGAATATATGAAGAAAAGTACAAAACGAGTACATGAAGAAGTTCAGAAGTAGTAAGTTTGAAGAAGTACTATGCAATGGGAAATAGCTAAGCTAAATAGGCTCAAGAAAAACAAGAATAGAAAGTACATCTGGCCAGGAGAACTGGCAGTGTACAGTCAGCCTATTGAGGTTACATTATATTTAACAAAATTCAGTGGTCATTGAGGGAGATAATCGGCAATCGGGAGAAAAATAAGAGGGTGGAAGAAGTTGATGAGAACAAAGATCTCCTCGGCTTGATATTTATGGCGGCCAAGAAGGGAACAGAGGAGAACCATTTGAGCATGTCTTTTCAGGACATGATCGATGAATGCAAGACATTCTTCGTGGTCGGACATGAGACACCATCCATCTTATTGACATGGACCATAATTCTGCTTGCCATGCACATCGACTAGCAGGATTTGGCGAGAGAGGAAGTGTTGAGATTATGGACGATTGAAGCTCCAAATGCCGAGGTCCTAAGCCGCCTAAAAATAGTAAGAATCAACGCAATTATCTTTATGAATCATTAGATGTCAATCTAGCCTCCATTGTCGCTGATTTAAAGATCTTGGCAATTATTATCTGTAGATCATTACATGGCAATCTAAACTCGGTTGTCGCTGAATTACAAGTTTGAGTGACATGGAAATCAAGTCATAATTAGATGATAAATCTGGTCTCCATTGTTTCTGAATTAGAAGTCTTAGCAATTATATTTATAAATCATTACATGACAATTTCGTCTTCACTATTGTCGATTTCAGTTACTTCACTGTTTTGTTGATTTCAGTTAGTTCAATTTGTTAAGGTGTGGGTTTAGTACTTAGTGTGAGTTTAGTGGAAAAGAGACACTAAAAAATCAAGGTAGTCAATGGTTAAAATAATTGCCCAACAAGTTACTGACATATTTCTAATAAACCAAAAAAGCTAGTGGTTAAAAATGATTGCCCGACAAATTAAAGACATACTTCCAACCAACAAAAAAATATACACCAAAAAAAACCAATGGTTAAAAATGATTGCCCAACAAATTATGGACATATTTCTAACCAACAAAAAAAATGCACCAAAAAAACCAATGGTTAAAAATGATTGCCCAACAAATTACAAACATATTTCTAACCAACAAAAAAAATCTAGCGTCCACTGTTGCTGAACTCTAAGTCTTATATGATGAACTCCACTGTTGCTGAACTCTAAGTCTTAGCAATTATATTTCTGGACTCTAAGTCTTAGCAATTATATTTATAGATCATTACATGGCAGTTTAGTCTTCATTTTCTTCAAACTACAAGTCTTAGCAATTATATTCATAAATTTAGAAGTCTTAATAGTTACATTTGTAGATCATAATTAGATGGCAATCTAGTCTCCATTGTTGCAGAATTAAAACTATTATGAGTTAATTGCTAATCGAACTCTGCTAATGTGCAATATAGGTAAATATGGTTCTTCACGAGGTGCTGAGACTTTATCCCCCATTGCCGTTTATGGTGAGGACGACTTGAAAAACCATGAAGCTGGGGAGTCTCAGTCTTCCAAAAGGCACTGAAACTACAATTCCAATCGCTGCAGTTCACCATGACAAAGAACTGTGAGGAGAAGATGCAAGACAGTTCAATCCCCATCGCTTTTCTGAGGGAGTTTCCAAGGCCGCTAAACATCCCATGGCGTTTATGCCTTTCGGACTTGGACCAAGAATCTGCATGGGTATGGATTTCTCCATGATCGAAGCCAAGGTGGTTTTGGCTGTCAGCGTTTTTCTTTTTTTCTGTCACCTTCGTATGCCCATGCACCCGCTCAAAATTTTACCATCAACCCATAGCACGGAGCACAATTTTTTTTGAATAAACTACTGTTGTGATTAAACATATTTTGTGGAAGGCGTTGTAATGTGATTTTTGTAATCATTCCGAGAACAACTTTGTTTTCTAGCATTGTAAGATTTTTTTTTATGGAAACCACATTGTCCATAATTTTGTTTCCAGAAATAAATGAATATTAAAGTTTAATGCAATATGTATGTGTATCGATGGTCTCTTTATTGATATCTCCATCGGTGTTAAGTCACGAGGTTTAGTACAGTAAACATACATTATTTGATGAGGTAATTATTTCGGAGTTTGCTAACTTGGAGCAATCTCCTTTCTCGAGTTATTTTTATGGTAGGTTTTTGGATGGCTCCTTTCTTCAGTCATTTTTATGGTAGGTTTTTGGATGGCTTACGTCGATTTTCTAAGAATCTGGGTTGGTTTAAAATGGGGAAATGATGACATAAATCTGCACGAAATCATTATTTTTTGTTATTTAAAATTCATTTTTGAATACAGAAATGGATTCAGCATATTGAGAAACTCCAAAGATACTCCCATTATACAGAAATAATCACTCAAATCTACAGATTTAACAAATTTTCACCAAATTTTGAATAAAAATTCTAAAAAAATTATAACTTGATACTAAATGTCTAAAACAAATTCTTACACACTTATCTTAATCAAACATATATTACTTTAAAAAGTGAAAATAACAAATAAGTTTTATTTCTTTTGGATGACTTCATGGTCATATTTCATCAAAGACTTTATGATCTATTTTGATTACGCTTTCCACAATTTTGTGACTTAAATGCATGTACACTGATTGTATACTTGTATAGTTTCGATAATCTCTTCATACTTGGATGCTTGTTCTTTTGTATTATAGTGTGGGATTAGGCCAAAATTCCCCTGTGAGAGACTTAGGGATGAGGGTTCCTAAAATTCTCATGGGATATAAAGTAAATTTTTTATCCCAAAGGGAAGGAAGCATAAGAGAACTCCTAAACTTTTGATGGGTGGTAAACTACATTTTTTTACTTTAAAGGGAAGGCAGCACCACAATCTTGTATATTTAAGAACAAGCAAGAAAGAGGGTTTTTTTTTTTTCCTTATAACCCACATAGTGTCCATATCTCTATTTTGGTTGTAAACCCTAAGTTTCCTAAGTCCCAAGGTTTTCCATAAAATCTCTAATGAATGAGGGACTTCCCAGATTCTAGCCACTAAACAAATGTAGAAGAAGCAATGCCTTTTACTAGAAACCCTCATTTATAATAATAATCATAGGCCCAAACAACAATTCAATATTTATAAGTTAAAATGATGCATGATATGATGAGTATGTTTCAACAACCTATCATCACCCAACAATATCTACAACCACAAACTTAACCTCAACAAACTATTCACCAAGTAGTTTTCATTGTTCAACAAATCTTTGAAATGTAGACATTAAATTGTCAATGTCTAAATTTGTTAGGGCTTTCAATGACAACAAAATTGATTCTTGGATACATATTATGGAAGCTTATTTCAAAACCTAGCCAAACTTGGCAATGCCCAACAAGATTTCGGTTGCTAAATTCACATGGAGAACTATTCCCTTACATTTTGGTAAGCTCATGCCCAACATTTCATAGCCAATGATCAATCCCTAAATGAACTTTGAGGATACTTAAAGGGTGTCCTCCATAATAAATTTTATCCTTTAAGTACAAGGGTGCTTTCCTAGAAAAGTGTCTATATATTCAATAAATTTTAACAATTTGTCCAATACTTTATTGACTACAAAAATTCCATCAAGCTTAAGGTTAGAGACTTTGAAGTAACTCTCTATGTTAAGTGCATTTATGAGTTATTTTTGCATTTAAGAAAGGAACTCGAACTATCCTCTATTTCTTCCCTATAGTGCACCTTCAAGTTTTCTTCGAAAATAAAAGATATAATGATTAAGATCAATCTTGTCAATCAAAAGAAGCTTATTTCCTCTTCTCAAGCTCCTTCCACTTCCAAGGGATAACCCTATACCAGTGACTAGAACTAGATGCTCCCACACACAACACTTGCTATTGGGAAACAAAAGAAGTAGTGCTCCTACCATGAGAAATATGGACATTCTAATGATGTGTACAAGGTTCGTAGGTCAATATCACTAAGAATGATTAAGATGTCCTTGCTAAACAACAATAATTCTTTCAATATTTTAACATAGGTGTCACCATCCCATTTACAATAGATCTACACCTAGTTCTAATGGCCAAGAACTATACAAATAGTGAGGAAGAAACAATGTTCACTCAAAACTGCTAGATCAAGAACAAATTAGATCCTATCATCATGGATAGTGGAAACTAGAAGAATCTAGGGTTCCAACAATTGGTAGTAGACTTGCATTAATTGATTGTTCATCGTCCCAATTGTTGTATTTATTTGGTAGACCAGGTTCTACTTAAGTGTCCAACAAAGGTTTAGTTTAGTTTAGTGTAGGGACATTCAATTCCTACAAGATGGAAACTTCACTCGAAGAATGTGACAAAACTTTAGGTAGGGAGGTAGGTTGAAATGAAGTGTTTTACCATTTTGTCTTGAGATTAATTTTTAACATCATTTAGTCTATAGATACACAACTTCACACAATATGTAAGGCATTCACATGCATTACATTCATCATAACATAAAATAGTAGCTATATACCAACCATCTAGACAAAATATTATAGCAATGAGGGTTTTGGAATAGTATAGTCCAATATATCACCAAGTAAATAATCTTTACAACATGATTGTGCGTACACCATCCATAATAGTGGCAATAATAACAATAACAATATTAAAAACCACCAAATAAATAACAACCCTCTTTTGTAGTCCCTAAAGGCCTTTTATAATTTTTGGATTGATGATCATTTCTAGCCATGGTAGAACTATAACTTAACTAACTTCTTTGGCTACATAAATACGATCCATTACATGCTAATAAATACTTACCAAAATAACCCACAAAAATAGGTGTTCCTCTTGTCTTCTTGATCTTATATGTGTTTGACTTGGCTATTTCTTTGATTCCATGTGCCACCACTATGGTTTTCCAAGTGTCACGTCGTTTTTATTCTACTATACTGCTCTACTCAAAAAATGAAAGGTTCAATACCAATTCATATCAGCTTGAATTTGTTAAGGAACATTAACAACCTACTTTTCTCACCCAAGAAAAAATCATCTCCTTTGCCACTAGACCCTTTGGGTGATGTCACTCCTCTAAGTGATTTTTATTTGATTTTGGGAAGGACAAGTATCATCTTGCCATACATGAACAATATGATCTCTATTTCAACACGTACAAGTTGCACAAGTATGGTAACCCATATAAATCACTTCATCTTCTATTTTCCTACCTATACTTCATGACAGGTAGACTATTATATTTGTCACTTTTAACAAAGTTGATGTCATTGTGATTTGTCTATTAAGTTAAGGAAGAAAACAAAGAGAAACTAACTCCCTTGATATACCATTGGTAGGTTTATACTATTTATGTGCTTGAATAAATCAATGGTTTATCTTGCATTTGAAACACACACCATTCCATGGAGTTGGTTCCTAGTTCTTTCTCACTCAATTTACATGCAAATCACACTTGCCATATGGAGAGTGCAAAGATTGACTGACAATTCACATGACTTTTAGAGGATGGAAACTTAGTGCTATCCAATTCCCTTGTGGATTATAAACCTTGGTAATTTCCAAGAACAAAACAAAGGAGTGGAATATTTTCCCATACTACAAGGCCCTTAACAAGGTCTATATTAAGAGTCATCACTCTTTGCCCCAAATCGATGTCTTTATTGATTCACTGAAGGGGATAAGTATTTCACTAAGCTACACCTTTTTTTATGCCATCACCAAGTGCATATATGGAACCCTAGAATACAATTTTGAAGTCCAAGATTGGTCTCTTTGAACGATGGGTCATGCCTAATTCCAGTGTCACTAATGCACTAACCATTTTAATGAGGATCATCATTGAGATTTCCCAGTCACATCCTTAGTAAGTTTAGTGGTCTACTTAAATGATATTTTGGTTTTCAATAATTCTTATTTAGATTAGTGACAATATGTTTGCACTATTTTAGACCTCTTGTAAGACCATAAATTGTAGGAAAAATGAAAAAATCATTCTTTCGACAAATTGGTCCAATAAGTAGTTTTTCTGATTGATGCAATAAGAATTCACATAGATCCTACTAACGTTTAGATTTTTAAATATTAAATCACTCCTCATCTACCACCACTTACATATTTCTCACCCACTAAAACATGCCAACAATCAAGAGACTTTTTTTTTGGAAAAGATTGAAGTAGAATGAACATTTAAATGTTGAAAGATTCTATTTCCTCTAAACCAGTGCTTGCACTTCTTGACTTTTCTGTTGACTTGTAACAACCTTTTGAGATCAAGAAAAATGATTCACAATATGAATTGGCACTGTGGGAAGACATCTAGTGACACATGATGCATTGGTCAAAACACTCAAGTAATAGAGATACTAGATATCCTTATCCCTTGAATTTTTTAAATTCTCTAAGCCTAAAATTCAAGAGAAAAGACATTTAAAATGAAAATAAATTTTATAGTTTTATTTACATGTACTTGTATTCCCATGATGCACTATGGGAAGATATCTAGTGACACATGATGCATTGGTCCAAACACTCAAGTAATAGAGATACTAGATATCCTTATCCCTTGAATTTTTGAAATTGTCTAAGTCTAAAATTCAAGAGAAAAGACATTTAAAATGAAAATAAATTTGACAGTTTTATTTACTTGTACTTGTATTCCCATGATGCACTATGGGAAGATATCTAGTGACACATGATGCATTGGTCCAAACACTCAAGTAATAGAGACGCTAGATATCCTTATCCCTTGATTTTTTGAAATTCTCTAAGTCTAAAATTCAAGAGAAAAGACATTTAAAATGAAAATAAATTTGACAGATTTATTTACTTGTACACATAGACATTCAACATTCAATAATTGATTCCCTAAATATGCACCATGTAAAAGCACCTATTATCTTAGATCTAACATGTGTAGTCTATGAGGGTTGGAAAATCCAATATCCTCATACCCTTACTTTGATCTGGTCTTGGAGTCCATCCAACAATCCATCTTAGTTAATTAGTTGTGTTTCCCTCATGTATGAATTTGTCTTCTTTTTATCAAGAAGGTATACTCTTCATCATATGAGGGACATTAACATGTTTGATGTGAAGAAAAATTTTCTACACATACAAAAGAGTACTCCTTTTGGTTTTTCATGTTGAAACAAGTGAAATGTCACATCTATCGACCAAAATGTGAGTTGTAGTGGCGCTCTCTAGGCCTTGGAAATCCATCTCTATAGATTTTGAGTTTTCTATCCACCACTCAAAGCATGATTTCATCTATGTGGAAATAAGTATATTTTTCAAAATAACAATTTTTATACTATAAAAAATAACTATTAACCTATGTTTCATGGGAACCTGTCCTCCCCCCCCCCTGAAAAAAACCTCATACCCATCGTTTCAACATTTCAGGAACTTGGGGAGACGTAGGAAATAGCCCCAATTTGTTGAGGACTTCATCGAGGACTCGTGGACTTGCTAGTCATACCCAAGATGTTCTAAGAATATTTCAGAGAGATTCTGGGTAGATTTCAAGGACATTTCAAGCAGATTTCAAGATGTCCCAAGTTGATTTTGGGGATATTCCAGGCATGTATCTTCAATTTTGACAATGAGCATTGATGATTAAACAATATGATCATTTTTCCCATCCATTTTTTAAATATTGTAATGAATCTAAATCTAAATTCATAAATATTGTAGCGTAAAACATGGGTTTTGATTTGGGTTTATAGTGATTTAACTATTGTCTTTCTAGAAACATCATTACAATGAGAAAGACCTCCATGTGAAAAAACCAAGAAATACAACCTCTTGAAGATTTGTTCCTTGTGGTTGTTTGTCTTGTTCATCTCATTTTTGGGATCGTATTAGCTTTTACATATTTTAGATGGGTGTCCACAAGTTATTCAAGTCCAGTTATTCCACCATTCGAACCTGAAACATTGTGAAAACAATCAAATAGTAGTTACTCAGATTGGTTACTAAAGGTTTAAATAAATTCCTATTCAATCACCTTATTAATATGAAAAATGAATCTAATCTCTTTACATAATGCATACATGTGTCTACCAAAGTGGTTATATAATTATATATATATATAATTTTATTATACATATTATTTTATGATTATTTTATGCATATGCTCTTTGTTAGGCGGAAATATTGTCGTTTAATTCCGTTGTAGTATTTTTCCAACCATTTAATTTGTCAATCTGAGGTTCATAGGCTTACGAAGCACACGTACTATATATGCAGGACTGAAGTAGAAGTAATCTAATCTAAATCGCTGAAATGAAACTAATCTAGGAAAGTAGGAAACATTAATCTAGGAAAGCAGGAAATTGCATAAAGGAAAAACAATACAACATGTGAAGAGTTAACGACAAATAACATATGTGAGCTCACACAATAAAGCTATCTTGAATTAGATAACAATAATCAAATGACAATCATGAAAGCATAACAATGAAAGAATATGAATCAAAGCTAAGAATTGTAATGACCCTTGATTATTAAGTATAATTAATTTAATAATATAATCCTAAAATATTAGCTAAACTATATTTATGTCTTAAAATAACATTTCTAATTGATTATTATTAAATAGTTGTTCATGAGGGTTAATGATTGATTTAATTATTAATTAATTCATTAATTAATAAAGTATTAAATTAATGGTGAATAATAAAATAT
>ML789121.1:93089-103406 GCA_009831015.1 Picea engelmannii | reverse complement strand
ACTAAAATGAATAAAGTGGAGAACAATAAGGTGAAACCCAAGTATATTTATGGAAATGATATCGTGAAAGGTTAATGGGGTGATAAAATGTGAAGAATGATGAAGGGAAAGGTGGATGAGAATAGGACATTTCTGAGCCCCAACACTCTTACATTTTTTTCTTCCAGTTTAAATGCATCTATGCTATATGTCTTCTTCTTTGTGTTAAATATGAATTGTATGTATCAGAATTCATCTGCATCTGATGCTCTATTGCATGTAATTTTAGGTGTTTTTCTACCATAATTACCTTGGGATTCATCCTTATTAGATTCCTTAAGGGGTTATTTTTTTTCTCTTTGATATTCTATCATCAACGACATCTAAATTGGCCTAAAGTAGTTCTCTCTATATTTCCTCTGATAAGTCACTTTTCAATCTACCAAATATCTAGTAAACCTTCATTGATTTCTAACTTTTTTGTGACTACATTGCCCAATGAACTTTCTGTCCACATTGCCACCAACTCTATAAATCCAATTTCATCTTAGAGATCTAGCCTTTGGACGAAATACCAAATCAAGACTTTCAGTGATTGATTTGAAGAGAGAGAGGCCCCTCTGGGTTGGAAGGGCTAGCTTCTATCCTCAAGTCCACACATTCAATCTAGTGTCCCTTTTCAAGGGAACATTTCTAATCAACCCAACCCTATGGGCTATATGCCTCCAAATCCTCCATGGAAGAATCTGTCAGGACTCTCCACGTACATCCAAACTTCTAACGGTCCTACTGGTGTACCAACAAGACTTCCTCCCCAAATTCACCACTATCATTACATGAATAGATAGTTTCCTTTTGTATCCACTTTGGATTTACCTGACTTGTTTAGAATATTGAAAGATCCTATCTTACATTCTCCCCTTTGGTTCGTTATACCAACCAAATTACTATTCGACATTCCCAAGTTTGACGGTCGACTGGGAGAATACCCAAATAATCACGTTATGACCTTTCACCTTTGGTGTTCGTCCAACTCTTTGATGGATGACTCCATTTAGTTACGTCTCTTCCAGTGAAATATCATAGGTTCAGATGATAAGTGGTACATAGAATTACCATGAGGCTTCTTTAACAACTTCAACACCCTCGCCATGGATTTTATCACACATTACCAACTCCCAATCCACTATGAGATAAGAATCGATATTTTGAGTTCCTTTAAGAAATCTTCTACCACTCACATTTCCGATCACATTCATGAGTGGAGACAGAGGAGAAGCTTGATCAAAATCAACCTTCCTGATCAGTTATTGGCTGAATGGTTCACATAATCATTCATCAGTAAAATCACCCATGATATTTCCATGGGTGGAGTTGTCACTAAAGATCATGCGATTAGTCACGCTTAGTACCTAGATCTTGTTTATTCACAAATGGGCACTCTTTACGACTTGATCCCTAATGCTCCTCGCCCTTCGACCACAGCTACCTCAACATCCCCAACAACTTCTCATGTTGTTGATGGTATGATTGGAACCTTCCATGATGATGCTAAATCCACATCGACCACTGACACCAATCCCAAATATAATGCTTCTAATGTTCAAAGTGATCTAACTCCTACTCCTTCCACCGGTAAAATTTTCTAGGTTAATTCAGTTCAATCTACCGCTAACAACAAAAAAAAATCTAAAAACGGAAAGGATAAGAACAAGGAGGATAAAAATAATAATCCGTAATATGAAAAACTCAAAACACAATCTACTGATGATAAGGATAAGCGTAAAAATTGATATCTTTGCTTTATCTGAGGTGACGATCACTACACGAAATATTTTTCAAGACATGTCAAGGTCACTAAGTTCCTTCAAGGAACCGAGAAGCCTCCCACATCTATTTTCTTATCACAAACCTTCCCTTATCAACAATAGGCCCAATTGGTCATTCTTGAACAACACTCTCCTTCCACCACTTCGTATGTCCTTATGTTTACTGGTGATTCTAGGAAGAACGACGTTGTAATCACCACTCGAGCCAAAGATTATTCTCCTTCAAAGCATAAAGTTGATGATTTACCACTTTCGTTGGTTCAACCACCTCCCTGAACTTCACCTCCCAATCATCCTCTTCATCTCGAATGAACAAGTCCATATACATTTCTCCACCCTCCTTGAAAGGGCGTTGTTTGAAAGTTTACCTTTAATCCTCACGCATGTGCTGCTCAAAAATATAGTATTGTAGAAGACCTTGTGCAAGCATCCTCTGTGATGTCAGCTCTTTAAGTCCTTCAAATTTGTCTCAATCAATGGAAGGAGTTGTTAAATGCCATTGGTGGAATTGATCCCACATATACGAATTTGATAATATTTGACCTGGAAGACCACATTACAAGGCTACCTCCTCAGTTAGAATTTTAGATTCAAGTTGTTGTCGAGAACAAGAATATATGTAGAATGGTTATTGACGAGGATCCCTTGGCATGCATTATTTCAGTTACTGGATGGAAATCCATTGGCTCTCCTCCCCTCAATGAATCACAAAAGACACTTAAGGCTTTTAATGGTTCTAGTTTTAAACCCTACGGTGTTCTTCCCTTGGTGTCTATTACGTTGGAAGGAAAATTGGTCAACGTCGAGGTCGAGGTCTTTGATGCAACTCTTGACTATAACCTCTTACTTGGTCATAGTTGGATTGATTCCATCTGTGCCATAGTGCCTACCCTTTTCCATTTGTTACGTTTCCCACATCAAGGAAAAGTCGTTACGGTTGACGAACTGGCCTTTTTCAATTATGATTCCCATACTACAAATGTACTCTTTATCTCGAAGACACCTCCTGGGTAAGAGAATATCGATGTGGGTCTTCTGAAAGATTCAACTTTGATGGTCACCTTCCTAATACCACCACCCGATATTCCACCTCCTTTTGTCACCTCAATCAACATGATTTCCACCTCTGTGCGCGAAACCCCCGCATATCATGACCTGTGGATAGTACCTGATCTTGTTTATTATCTTTTCTATGGAGAAAAAATGCCCTTAAGTCCAGTTGAATCCGCTTATAAATCCATTCAATCGGCAAGCCCTTCTACACCCTCTCTTTGTGATTCATCTCCCGATCTATTTCATGTGATTTTTCCTACCAACGATATGATCATGTTAGTCATGTCCATGGAAGACACCCCATGGGATGTTGGACATCATCATTCCATTCTCTTCCTAGAACAACACGCCATCGAGAGTTACCAATGGATTTAGACTCCATCGACCGTTATTTTCATTTCCTCTGTTCCCGAGTCATCCCATGACGTGCTACATGAAGGGATCCTAAGTAATATCTCACACACCATTCCTCTTGACATATCCATTAAACCTGAACTCATCGAAAATGTTCACATTGGAGCCTCATGTTTTGTTGATGAGGCCGTCACTTATAAAGCCATTTTTAAAGAATTACATGATGTTTTCTCTTGGAGCTATGAAGAGATGTTCGATATTGACCCCGATATCGTTGTGCATGAAATTAAGACATACACAGATGCTAAACCTATCTGGAAGAGACTTCACCCAATCCACCCTCGTAAATCCATTGTTGTCAAGCTCGAAGTTGAAAAAATTCTTAAGGTTGGATTTATCTATGCCCTGTCTTTAACTGATTGTTTCTCCAATCTAGTTTCGATCGATAAGAAACAAGGCCCGATTCATGTATATGTAGATTATAGGGATATCAATAAATCTTGTCCTAAGGACAATTATACAACCCCCTTTGTTGACAAGATGGTCGATGTTTGCACCGGGAGAGAAATATTCTCCTTAATGGACGGTTTCTCTGGCTATAATATGATTAATATTTTTCCCATGGATCAACACAAGATTGCTTTCATTTGTCCTTGGGGTATGTTTTCCTATCGAAAACTTCCTTTCGGTTTAAAGAACGCTGGTGCAAATTTTCAACGTGCCATGTCTTATGATTTTCACAATATCAAGCACATCGTACAATCGTATCTCGATGATCTACCGGCACATTCCATGCATTGCCAAGATAACTCGACCCATCTCCAAGCCATTTTCCTTCATTGTCGTTACTATCATATATGTTTGAGCCCACACAAATGTGTTTTTTGTGTGGAGTCTGGCGAACTTCTTGGTTTTATTGTGTCACTTCATGGAATTAGGGTAGACCCTTTGAAGGTTGAGGCTATCCTTAATATACCTTCTCCTTCCACACTACGCCATCTTCAAAGTTTGAAAGGGAAGGAAATTTTTTTTCATCGATTCATTCCAAATTATGTTGAGTTAACACAAGGTTTTACTCGACTGTTGAAAAAGGGTTACAAGTTCGTATGGGAGGATACCGCCAATAAAGCCTTTGAAGCTTTAAAACTTTCCTTAACACATACACCACTTCTTTTCCCACCCGATTATAGTCGAGACTATTTCCTCTACCTCATAGCTTTGGACTCTACCATTACAATGGTTTTAGTCCAAAAAGATGATTCGCACAAAGAACATGTAATTTACTATTTGAGTTGGAGTCTCATGACCACCAAAGAGAAATACCTACATGTGGAGAAACTGGCCTTGGAAAATGTCCAAGTTGTCCAACGTTTTCTTCATTATATCCTATTATGCAAGACCATTGTTATTTCTGATTGTAACCCTATGCAACATATCCTTACGCGCCAATTTCTAGAGGGAAAGTACTCCAAATGGATAGTGATTCTCCAGGAGTTCGACTTTGAGTTTCAACATGATAAGTCTAAGAAATATTTGGTATTTTCCGAATCGATAATTGATCTTCCCTCGACTGATATAGAAAATGTGGTAGAGGATTCCTGACCTGATGAATCCCTTTTTCTAATCTGTTTTGATGACGTTTGGTATAGAGATATTATCATTTATCTCCAGACTCAAACTTTTTGGTTTGACCTTTATAGTACTGACCATCATCATGTATGGTATCAAGCCCATCAATACATAATTCTTAGTGACACTTTTTATCGTCGTGGTGTTGACTCGATTTTCCGAGAATGTCTCACCTATGATCAGGCTACAAAATCTTTTAATGACTGCCACTCTGGAGCATGTTGCGATCATATGTCTGGGTATGCTAGTTCCCAAAATATATTACGAGCATGATACTTCTAGACTTCTTTGTTTAAAGACTATATAATTACTCTCCAGAAATTCCATGCTTGTCAAATGTATAATAACAAGATACGATCTCATCTCACTCCTTTACACCCTGTAGTTTTCGTAGGTCCCTTCACAAAATGGGGCATTGACTTCATAACATGTAATATTCACTCGTCCGGGGGCCATGGATACATCATCATAGTTGTGGATTACTTCACTAAATTGGCCGAGGTGATGCCTACATTCGATAACATCGGGAAAACTACCAAATTATTCATATTCATTCATATCATTACATGGTTCAGTGTCCCCCAAGCTATCATTACTGATCACAGTAGCCATTTTCAAAATTTCATGATGTCCGAGCTTATTGAAAATTTGGGTCTTTGACATGAAAACTCAACCCCCTATTACCCACAAGCCAATGGCTAGGTTGAAGCAATAAAAAAATTTCTCATTAATATGCTTCGATAGATGATAGGAATTCATAAGACAAGTTGGTACACTATGTTGTTATCATCATTGTTGGCATACCAGACATCTGTCAAGTCTTCCACTGGGTTCAAACCTTTCTAATTACTTTATGGTATCAAAGTTCTTATGTCGATTGAATGTGAGACACCATATTTGAAAATAGTCGTTGAACTTCTTCCAAACACTTATGCTAAAGAGGAACGTCTTTTGTACCTAATGTAATTAGATGAAACCTGTCGTGATGTCGCCCTGGTTATTCAAGCTCGGAAAAAATGTGTCAAAGCCCAATACGACAAGCATGTCAAGCCATGTGTTTTCTCTAAAGGTTATCTAGTTCTCCTCTATGAACAAGATTGTGATTTACTAGGGGCTAGAAAATTTGAGGCTATGTGGCGAGGTCGTTATATTGTCAAACACATTTTGGAGAAGAGAGCTTATGAGTTAGTGGATTATGATGAAATTCCTTTGAGTGAACCTAGAAATGGGTTTTACTTGAAGAAGTATTATACTTAGATTGTCTTTGCATGAGTTCTTGTATTCTTATTGTATCATACTCTTGTATGCTACTTTTCATGTGATTTTTTATTATTTGGTTTCGACCCCCAACTGCTTACCTTGAATTGTGCCTAGCTTCCATATGTTTGTGTCTTTTCTACCCTACATTGCCTTCGCCGATGGCACTAGTTGTAGTACTCAAAACCTAGAATCTGTTGCTTGGGAAATCTACGCACCTATGAAAGAATTAATCAATCTACATGGTGTTTTCCTCGGTCGTGCAACTAACAACATTGAAGAATACAGTGCAGTCATCGAATTGTTGACCAATGCCATTTCACTTGGAATCTGTCATCTTGTTGTACAACTTGATTTGCAGTTAGTAGTACTACAATTGAGTAATGTATATGATATCCGAAGTTCTACTTTATTAAGGGTATATATACGAATTCGCCTCTTGAAACGTCATTTTGATTACACTGAATATCAACACATTCCTAGATATCTAAATACATTAACATACACATTAAATAATTATGTGTTAGACAAACATTTGAGACATTTATAAATCCAATCACATTTTGCACATAAAGAAGGTAAGCCAGTAGAAGCCTCATGTATATAATGATAAAAGTTTTTACAAAATGTGTTTTTGTCTAAAGACCAAAATATCAAAACGTGAACCACATGTCTTCATATTAAAAATAACATCCAGGATGTTGCTCCCGATAACACACGACTGCCCGTGCTACCCTACGGAGCAGTCGAATAAGAGAACTAGATACACCCACAGTATCGTGTTGATAACGTCTCGGGATATCATCGATAGAGATATCTGGGACATCCGTTGTCAATCCCTCCAGGTTATTCTCGATCGCCTCATAATCAACAACAACCAATCCTGCTACCTCAACTACCTCCCCTCATCTCTGGATGGGGAATGTACTTGGAGGCCGGTGCGGTCCTACATCTACATTGTCAAAGAGTTTTTGATTAGTCATCGGATTAAAAACATAAAAAAAATTTCATATTTCAAAATTTACAAAAACATTGTAAAAGCAAAATGTGCTTCTTACCTAAGTTCCCCCACTGAGAACCTTTAGGAAGAACTAAGTTTGGATCACCTCTAAAATCCAAACCAGCATACACATAATAATATACCATCAATAGTTGAGGCCTCAACCAATCAAAGAAAATGTCATTATATTTGATGATGGGGCCAGTCACATTCTGAGCCATGAGGTCACACCACCTCTTCATTCTTGGATCTTGTTGGGTTGGCATGCCCCACTCTACCTATAAGTGCAAGTGTGGAACCCTCTCTAGGAAGAAGGACACTAAAATGGGCCCATACACGAATTGTTTTAGGTCACCTTTCTTATACTTTGTCAATTGTTTCTTCATTATCCGAAGAACCCCATCACACCAGTTAAATACCCGGGGCTCCATGCACACCACTACATATTTGAAGTAACTCTAGAGAGCCATATGAGGATATGCACTCCTCGCCATTCATGATATAGTGAAAAGGATATTCAGAAAGCATAAATCCAAGACATCCCTAATGGAAACCTTGCCACTACGTCTCTTGGCCTCTGGTTCACAATATCGACAGATATACTCAGTCATCAGTAGACTACCACCTATGTTTCCTCTCAATGTCACACGAGATCCACCGTGAGATAATCTCATCAAAAAATAGATATCCTCGATATCTAGAGAGAGCATGTGGGATCCCACATGGAATACCTGCTAATCCACTTCCCACATGTGGAATAAATACTCAAGAAACCTCAATTGGGATGCCCGGGATCTTAAAGAACTTCAGTAGCCCACACCATCGGAGGGCATTAACCATGCCTGGGTCATTCCTGAAAAAGTTATCATCGTCCTCATGTTCTCTCTCCCTCCACTCCAATATTCTCACAGTCAAAAACCTGCATTGGAGCTACAAGGAGAAGTCATCATCTTTATTTTGCTGCATTGGAAATTTTTATTGGCCAAAGGTACATGAGAAATTTTTGAGTGGTGCACGACGCAGGTGAGGTTTATACACAGTGTGGAATCGTCACAGGTTAGCCATAAGGCCACCTATGAAAACCTGTGGTTTCTGCAGGGAACGATATAAGACACCTACGGTGATCCCCACACACACCTACCTTCATGAAATCTAACTCAAAAACTAAATTAATCCATGGAAAATGAAGAGGAAAATAAGATTACCTTTTTAGCGGAAGCCGTTCGTCGAATGGTTGCTCATGCCTCCCACAATCCGTAGTGGACATTTCAGGTAAAATAGGGTTTTCAAGTTTTGGGTAAAATAACAATGGAATGGTAAAAAGGTGTTTTTGCCTGTATTTATTAACTTTTTAGTTTTTTCATTGATATTTTATATTATTTTATTCATTTTATCAAAAACCTAAAGTTCTAATGATATTGTAAGTGTTTTGATTTTTCACAGATGAAGAATCTAGGAGCCTAAACGATGGAACACGGATACATTTCTTGGTTTATTTTTATGTTTGTCGCTTGTACAAATACTTTTTAGGTTTTTCAGGAAAAACCTCAAACTATATATTTGTTCGTTCTCATGCTCGGAAATCAATGAGAATGCAACTAAGTATACTTTTGTCATTTTTTCATACTCGTCATGGTAACACAAAAAATGAAACTCATGGAGTATCCTTTAAGCTCTCTTCATGCTTCGTAAAACTGAAAAGATTGTCGAGTGACCTTGTTCTTTTCATGCTCGAAAAAATATTTTAAGAAAACGTTTGATGGGCAGTAGGTTATCACTTTTTCGGTCTCATCAAACTAGCTTACGAAAAAGGAACTAAGAGAGTTATCTTTAAGTGTTATTGAGACTCTATAAATATGAAAAACCCCCGAGTTTTATATCTTTAGACTCGTTAAACAAACATTAAAAGACCTATATGGAACCGAACCACTCCTTATTAGGGTTCGTTAAACATACTCTGAGGGACTCGTCTGAAGGAGGAGCTTAGATCAACAAGCATATATTATCCTCCTCAAACATCCGTAAAAATAAAGAGGTACTCGCCAAGAATGGTGGGGGGAAATTCGAGAAAGAACTGTGTCTCTATATTTATGTTAGTGGTAGTAATAGTCGCTCTTGAACATGACATCCTCTTTTTCATTGAAACCGGGTTGGGAAATTCATTTTTCTCTCGTTTGACATTCTGCAAGTTCATATCTTAGGTCGTCTCTGAGTCAATGTTGCCGAGACCATTTTCATGTTATTCATATGTTCAAGAGAAGCTAAACCCTACACAATCCTTCTATCGAGTCAGCCATCTGTAGTTATCAATTCCTATCGTGTCGACCTTCCCTGTGTCAGTTTAAAATCATTTTCATACTTTGATCTACCCCAAATTTGTTACTTATTTTGTGTCATTGATGAGGGATACATCAAGGCCCTCCTATGATAAGCCTATTCTCATCGAATTCAACTCATTATCCGGGAACAAGACTCTGAAATCAATTAGCACCTTAGAACTTGCATGCCTCAATGGCAGGTTTCTTCTATTTTGGCATTGGGTTCACATCATTGACCCATGATTGAGAGATTCTATCAAGTGCTCGACTTTAGCTCATTTATTTTCATTTGTTGGATTGTACTAAAGTACTTTGGGAGTCATTAATATCAATGGTGATTTCCCTCATACTTATTAACGGTTTTCATCAATGGTCGATAATCAAGTGGTTTCTATCATCTTCGACTTTAGTACCTATAATCGCATGGTTAGATTCATACATACAGACAATGGGCTTGAAGACCCTATATCTCATTATTTTGGTCCAGGTTGCGATGGAGTATATATGATTTGTATTGACACATAGATCCACTTTGTATGTCTGATCCAGGTGGATATCGGTGGCCACCCACCTTTTCCGACTGGCTCAAAACAGTTTTCTGGCAATTTTGGCAATTTACTATTTTTAGCAGGTTTTAACTTCCGGGGCCATTTTGAGGGCCTAAATGAAGGTTTTTTGAGATCGAGGTTCTCAATGATAGCCAAAGAAATAATTGAACCCCCAAAATGAATCTCCTCGACGATACCTTTCCAACAAGCTATCACACGCCTAAAACGGAGATCGTATACAAAAGTTACGACCCCGGGAAGTTGATGTACTAACTTACCCAAACGGGGCCCACATGACTTTTGGCGCTTCATCTCCTAGGGTTAGGTTTTTGGATGTATATGACTTTTGG
>ML789121.1:59785-87464 GCA_009831015.1 Picea engelmannii | reverse complement strand
GTCTATTGTAAAAAGGCCTCTAGAGCCTCATTGTAATCATCTTCTCATGGATGCGAGTAGCAGCCACATCTCTTCTCAAAGATAAGCTACCAGCGCCTTAGCTAGTTTATTTACATTCTGTTTGTAAGCATATTTCAGTCATTTGTTATTAATGAAATGAAGTCTTATTTCCGCTGCAGCTCTACGTTTATGTGTATTTTTGTATTTCATTGTGTTCCTACATAAATCCGGATCAATGTCTTTTGTCTATGTCTGAATCCAAGTTTTTCTACGAGCATAGATCCACAGTGTATTCTTGGTGGCTATGTAGAATCTTGGTGACATGGATCCACAGTGTATGATTGGTGGCCATGAATAACATTTATGATTTAAATCAGTTGTAGTCTGATTATGGGAATGCCTACCTTAGAAATGGTATAATATTGCTCAGATGCTTGGTTGTTTGCAGATTCTCGATTGGTGTGCTCTTTGTTTCCGACACACACACATTCTAGAAAGTATTTCGGCTATCACGAGTTTCAACCTCATACTTTGGGGGGCATTCTGTTACACATTATTTTAGTCACCATGGTGATGTTTCTATAGCATGTGTTTAAGCTCCCAAAAGAACCTTTCTTCATGAGAAAAGTGGTTGACTTCCTCTTCTTCAAAACCTTGTTAAGAAAGGATGTCGCAGGCCAAGCATAAGATATAGTGCAGTGATGCCTAATTACTCCAGTCTGTCCTGAAACTACCTTGCGGTGTTTCCGCAGGCTGTCCTATAGCCAGGATATGGTCATGTTGAAAGACTGAGTAAAGTTCGAAGTTCACAAAGGTTCTAGAAGGGAATCTTCTAGAATGTGAGGTGGCATCCATATGGTTGGGATCCTACTCAGTTCTTTGATTTGGTGGCATCATCCTAATCTCTTTAACGATATATTTTCCTCCTATATAAGAATGGGTTTCTCATGGAAAATGTTCAGAAAACAAGTAAGAAAGGAATTAATGAAAGACTGCGCTAAGAATTGTGTGAGGGATTCTATTTCAATTGATTCTTGAGGTCTTCATTGGTCCATCAATTTATTGTGGTAGAGAAAGTGTGTGTGTTGGAGCAAAGGGCCACTAAAAGGGAACCTTTCAACATCAAGGTTGTTTTGTTGTATCTTCCACTTTTACTTAATATAATACAGTGGCATGCTTCTTTCCCATAAAATCATTCTCATTTTATTACATGATTCCTTGATCACATGTGTAAGTTTTCATTGACTATACTATAATTGTTCACTTTGGTTGGTTTGTGTTTCATTGCAGGTCCAATATCACAAGAGCACCGAAGCGGAGCAGGGACAACAAAGATGCAAGGAAACGACATTCAAAGGTATGCCACTCATCTCTTGTTTGATAGTAAATTCAATAATTAAAGCTTATGGAAAGTGTCATGTCTTGTCTTGTCTTGTTTTGTTCTAGATCGAGGTGGATCTAGGGAGATAAGTTTACATCTGCATTTACTGGATTTTCCAATAACAATAATTAACACATCATTGTGGTAAATAATGTAAAGAACTACCCACCCAACCTATCCTGCATGGTTAGGAGCCCCAAGACACATAAGCAACGCTCAATTCTAGGATTCATCCGATTGATTTTTACCATTAAATGTCTCAACATTAGTGAATGTTATGAGGAACATGGAGCTGTCTAATTGCCTTATCCAATCCTAGTATAACCACCGATCCTAGAATTCAACATCAATATTTTAGAAATAAAACTCTTGCTCAATAATCAACAATTCAATATAGTATGATCTATTTGTCTATAATACCATTTTGATATGTATGACTAAATTAGGTGGACCATAACTTCAACTTGAAACATAACCATCATAAGTAATATTTATAACGCATTATCAAATTCGCATATAACAAAGACAATTTGCAAACCTATAATTCAAATCTTTCATCACTAGCACTATAATTTTTTTATTACTCTGCAATATAAAGTAATTCTACCAAAATTACAATAACTCAATTCTAGTGCATCAACAATATATAGTCAGACTAATTAAAATGGCGAACGAAATATCAAGATCCTAACATTCTAAGTAGTATAAACCATAACTAGAAAATGCATTTAAATACATATATTGTTATATTCAATAATTATAATGATAACTAGAAAATGCATTTAAATACATATATTGTTATATTCAATAATTATAATAATGAAAAGTTCATTTTTGTAATTAAATCCTCTCACTATTAATAATATAACTAAAAATATATAATTAGCTTCCTTTGGAAGATACTATTATATTTCATTCCACACATGATTATAATATCTAATTTTTAATGCATGTGATTATAAGTCAAGATGGTCCTCTTAGTCCATGTATACATTGGGAGGAGTTATTACAGATTTCTTCTAGGTAAATGATGTCAATACTCATAACATCACGATATAATATTATATAGTGTAATATATGCCCTGAATAATTCTAAATAAAAATGGACAGTAAGGAAACTAACTACTATAAATACACCTCTTACCATATAGTAACATGAGTAACTAATATCAATTAACAAATAATGATTAGTCATTGGATCGGTAATGTTAATAATTGATAATTCAATTCCATTCCATTCATAACATTATACTTATTTTTAACAAAGGGGAAACATCAATCTACTGGTTATACGGTTCTTATTCATTTACACGATAATAGATTTACTAGTAAGAATTCATTAAAATTTATATTTCCAATCAATTTTACCTTTAATCCATAATTATCATGAATCTACAAGTTAACAAGCGGAGATGTGAAAATATTATGAGACCTCACCCTCCATTCATCAACTACAAGATTACAAGCTACTTCACTCACAATCTAGTAAGATAAAATGCAGAGTATATTATTCAAATTCGATCTTAACACCTCCACTCTCCTTTCGTAAATAGAAAATAATGATCCGAAAGGTACCTTGGCAAATCGAGAATACTAGTTTTTAATAGAAGGAAAAGATTATGAGAGGGTCAATAAATTCTGAAGATCGTCTTAACTTCTATAGAATTTTGTTCACTAAAAACGTAAATGCGAGAGCCAAGAGCAATGAAAGGAGGATTTAATGTACTTGGACTGAGGCATCTAATGAGATTGTCGCCTCTAGTGAAAACTTCAATTATCAGCTAGTGGAAGCGGCAGTTAGCGTGCCTCTCAGAATCTACGAGGGATTTACGATTTGGATATATTTCGAGATTGTCGAAATTCGGAAGGAGGGATTTATAGAGTCTAGCGATAATCACCCAGTCTATCTACGAGAGGACTGATAGAACGTTTAATATCGTATTAATACCCACCTTCTATTTAAATAAATACTGTGTTAATTAGATAAGAGACCAATCGCTTAGATACTCTTTCGATTTCCACAAAAAGGGGGATTTTTAAATGCAAGAAATTGAAATTATATTTTGGCGACGGATAGGAGTTGGGATAAAAATTTGAGTGCAATCGATTGGAAAACTACCTTGTTATAGACTTTGCGAAGCATCCAGATAGATTCTCTAAATCATCATTATCTAACCACAAATCTACTGGTTCAACTCTAACCATAAATCAATAACTGCACCGAGAGATATTAGTCATGCAATCCAATCAACTAGTGGAATAATACTAACAAAAGCTTCTTCGATGGGTTGAGATGCAAGCTGCAAATTCGTGAATATACTATTAAAAATATCTTCGAGGGATCAGATACTCGTGATACACAAAATATTACCAAAATCTTCTTTCATGGTTTGATACAATCACTTCAATCCAACTGATAAATTAAAACAATTTCTTAAATATAATCATTGGCATCTAAGAAGAAATATGCATACTGTACATATATATAGGTCATATTGTAGCAACCAAGAAAAATCCATAGGATTAACGTAATGTAAAGATAGAGGAACGCGAAATTCCAACACATTAGTTTATTATATATATATATATATATATATATTATGGGCGCAGCCATGCTAGAACTCATCTTCTGTATCACGCATCGATCACGGAAACATACAAATTTTATATTAGAGATACCATACAATTTACGGAAAATTGAAAACTAATATACACATTAATCTTATTACAAATTCAAATCTCAACAAGAATACCGTAACCTAAGGTGATGAAGGTGATCTTCATAAAGTTGGCACTCCTTTCCTCCGGCATGCTAATTATAGATACTTCACCAATACCTCCCAGCCAATGTTAGAGGTACTTTTATTTTCCCTTATCCCTCGAGTCGCAAAGGGGTCACACGCACAAAAAAAAATTCTAGCTCCAAGCTTTCCTTGCAAGGTAAATCCACCATTCTATCTCAAGCTTAGTATCCCAACTCTCACAAGTAAAACCAGTAAAAAATAATTCTGCAACATAAACTTTCTAATAACGAGTCTACCCTTTCCCATCTTGACCATTTGTTTTAAAGGAATTTTCTCCTCACACCTCCCCACTTACACAAATAATTAGCGTTTTAATTAATTAATTTAAAATTATTCCTTGTCACACTTGTCACCCTCTCCCCAAGTTTCATACGGAAGTCTATATTTTATTTCAATTAAAAGTCAATTTCCCTCACATTCCCAAATGCACTCCTTAAATAACTCCTAGTTGTCTCTTTATTCTCCATATTCCAATTTAATGACTAACGCCTTACTAAATATGAGTTGAGTTAAAATAGGAGTCTTCTTCTAGTTAGACTACTATAGATGTCTTCTCTGCATACCCTATTCTCTCATCTTTATTTCTTTGTTATTTTAGAACTCCCTTTAACATTTTCTTGCACACATGTGTTTTATATCAAATCTTTAGATATATTTCACATTTTCTTAATTCTTAACTTGATTTACTTCATTCTTTTTTAATTTAATTTATAATTTATTTTTAGTCTTCTTACGAAAACTTAGACTTAGGATTAAATTTCCTCCTCCCCTTTTTGAATAGGCGTAGAATTTTATTGGGATTATTTCAAGGCCCAAATATTTTCAAGGTTTATAATTATTATTTCAAGGTTTTCTAGGCTACCTAGATTCATTGACTCAAGTTTCATTTACGTGATGTGCCTTTCAAGACGCACTTTGTGATCCAAGGGTGTCACTCGCCTTTGATTAGTTTTGATAGTTTTCCAACCCTTGGAGTCAACACTCCATTTGGACGACCTTGTGAGAGACTAAGGGCTTCTAAGGAATAAGGACTCCGCCTTATTTCGTTCCCCTTAGAATCTTTGTGAGCGACTGTCTCAGTCTTCCCTCATGACATCATGGACCTCTTGAACTAGGTAATCGTTAACCTACAATTCGAGCCACAATAGGTGTGCTAGTATCTTGTGACAGGGATGTTGCCACCCCTCTCCCTCAATGTTTGTTTTTTTTGCATGGCCCCTTTACTCCTTATGTGAGTCATATTAGCAAGCATTCGTCAGTCTGCATTCATTAACAAATCATTGTCACTGATTCATATATATAATCATACCAAATCAATCATCTGACACATATGTGAAAAATGAAATACTCAAACAAAACACAATCCACTCCCTGACTCAATCTAGAGTCCAAGGAGGTCCATTGATGCCAGCGAGATCCACAATTTTTCAAGTGTCTTACACACTCAGGAGAAACTAACCAATAACATCTGTCAATACATATATATCAAATAACATTAAATCACAACCCATCAATATCATCATATGAAATCCATAATTGAAACAAATAACAATGTACTATAACCGGATTACTTGTATGCAAGTGTCCTCAAAGAATAACTCGATAACATGTGCTCGCAAGAGCAGGATGTTACACAAACTAACATCTTTTGTACAAACTATCATCATAAATCAAGTAGGGACCGTTTTTCATAAGACTCCAATTATTAGAAAATTTCAAGCATCCTACTCAAAATGTATGTGAACAAAACATATTTATTGAACATCCTCCTCTTCCCATATTTAGTTATAACATCCATAATATTTCCTTTAGTTTCTTTACACAACACTAATTTGTATGTACCCCACTCTTTAATATTTATTCCATTTCTTGAAAATATATTCCACAATATTTCACTACCTCCTCTTGTGCCTCAATGGTGCTTACTTCCTTACACTATTCCTACTCAATGGAGTTGATTTCCTTACAACTCTTCTATTCAATGGTTCTTACAAAAATCCCCTCCCTCCCTCTTAAGCACCAGTCCTAATTATTGTTGCATATACTACACAAGTATGTCATTCTCCTTTCTTTTTAACTCCACAATTGGTTTACTCCCTCATAGAAACATCCACCTTGTCTATTACATTTCCTGCAAGCATACCAACTCAATAGACTCTATGAAAATAAAAAAACCCTATCTACTCCTCTAAATTTTTTTATATTATATCACCAATATTCTACTCTTTATCGCATTACTCCATAGGTTCTTGCTACTCCATTTCCTTCCATAATTCCATCACTACAATTAAAATCTATTTTTCAATCTTCTCCACTTCTTAATTTCAAATATGTAAGTTAAATTTCATACCATCCTTCTCCAACTAGTAGATTATTCTTCTTCCACCATGCATAAATATCCTATCAAACTACCATGGCCTGCAAAAAAAAAAAATGTAACAAGAATCCTTTGGAAAAAAAATCAAATATACTGCTATCAGTATATATTCCAATACTAAATTTAATCAAGCATTGTTATGTTAGAGTGATTATATTCCCCGCTTGTCACCATTAGTGTACACTTAAATTTAATATTCAAATTTAAAGGTGTACAATTCAAATTTAATATTTGAAAAACTTCATTAAACACCAATTGTTTTGGAGTACCACCATGAATAACCAAATTACGATGCTTACCATTTATCTTGTATTTCATTATGGAGATTGTTTTCCTCTATTTTATTTGTCTGTCAGCCTCATTCTTAGGTTGAAATAATAATTTCCTTGTAATTAGATTTCCCCTTAGGTTGACATAATAATTTCCTCGTTTCTTCTTCCTTCCTTCAAAAATTATGGGAACTAAATTTCCATATTGCCTTGTAATCCACATCTAACGAAAAAGCCTCAAAATTTACCTCCTTAGCATCTGCCTCTTGTCGACCCTCTTTCTCTATCAACATCAAATATTCTTCTAGCAGGTTATCCCATGTTGTTGGAGTCTCTTTTACCTTATCTAACTTTATTTTATTTTATCTACCGTCTTCCAAATCTTGGACCTCTCCTCATGGTCTATTGCTTTCACTACAATTTATCCTCAATTCTAAAGATTGCTTGATAAGCCTCTATAAGTGAATAAAATTTAAAAACATTGAAATCATCTTGAATGTAATAATGTGTACCCTCCACAAAAATATCTATCGATTCTAGAATCTCATCATTTTCCTACACCTTATAGAAAGTCTATAAAATTCCTCTATGTACTCCTTCACTAGCATCATCAATTGCTTCAAGTTTTGCAACATTCTCAACATATTTAAATCATAATCGATAGGATTTTTTTTCTTTTAAACTATTCCACCATCCTATCCAAGGATCTAATATTCTATTTACCACCACTTTCTCTATTTAATTGCAACTTATACAACCACCAAAAAAACATGATTCTTCAATTTTCTACTACAAAGCCTAACCCTAATAAGGTCTCTTATCTACATTAACTCAAAGATGTCTTCCATTTCTCCTATCTAGTTAATCAAATCCTATATATTTAGACTTCCAAAACATATATGAGTACCATGTTTAGATATACCTCTAATACCATTGATTTCTCTAATCATTATCTCTTCCATTCTCACCATCTATATCCTTGTTCTTCTCACATAGTTTTTTATTTTGCTTCATCATCACTATGTTCTTGCACCACATGAAAGAAACATCTTCTATGGGTTTCCTCCATGGAATCCATTCTTGCAATTATTTTCCTTAGCATCATTGTAATGTCATGCATGTTTCTTCATCCTTCGATCTCCTGGGTCCTCCAAATCCTACTCCTATGATCTGTAAATTCTTTTGGATATTCGAGTAGAATAGTTCATCATAATTGATCTAATAAAATACTAGAATCCTTATTATTAAGATTAATTTTAAATTAGATTTCTAAAATATTTAGTTACTGATTTTTTTTCTTATGCATGAAATAGATAAACTACGGAAAATAGAGAATAGTAAAATGAAATCACACCATCGACAAATAAACGGACCTGGAAACCAAATATGGGAGAAAACACATTTGTAGAGTGAGGTTTATTTTATATCTATTCTTTCATATAAAAATGATGCAAGTACAAAGATAGGGGCACTCTCTATGGAGTTTCCCTCGACCTATGGCTTGTATGGCTGCTACAACATCTCTCATCCTCTATTATGCTCAGAAAATACCATTCTTAGATGTTTTTCTCAACTATGGAACAAGATACAATGCAAAAGAATGGAACCCCTTCTCCTCCTAGTGGCATGGTATTTAACATAGCCCAATAGCCATCTAGGGGTAGGTTTTTGACTTCCTCAACCAACAATTGTGATAGGGTTTTGGAACTTCTAGAATCTTCTTGAAATTACATATGTGGCTAGCCCCATATGCATGAGTAACGGGGGTTGACGTGGCATCCTCTCGTACCATGGTGGTCAACATGGTAAGTCAACTTGCAAGAGGCATAACTTTTTCATACTAGCCTTGATTGATGCGATGCTTTCACCATTGGAAATGCCTCAATGTATAGAATAGTGTCATAGGTGTCATCCTATATTCAGAAAATTTTACCCCCAAAAATGTCGTTTGATGCCTCATAATGGCCCTGAAAGTTTTATGACGCCAATTTTCCAAACTGAGACCTACAACTAAAATGGCCATGCGAGCTTATTCCTCCAATTTTTCCACTTTGAAATGATCGATATAGATGAACAAAATATAATGATCCAATATGGATCATCCTCTTTGTGCAATCACACTAATTTGGGTTTGGCATCTCCTCTTAGAAGATCCCTACCTCACAAGAATTCAATAATTACTCAATCTGGGACCAATTATTTTCTATATTCCTCCCCACCATAGACTCGGTCTTCTTTGGTACCACTTAATGTAGGACAAATAATACTATCAAAGATACATAAAAAGGAATCAATTCAATAAGTTATTAAACAAACAACAAATAAAACATATACCAACAAATAAACTCAAATCAAGGAAATGAGACACAACACATTTTTTTTTATTAATAGTCAAAGCCAATAACTCACATGATCTGATTGGAAACATAGATTTAGTCCCTTGTCTTTTGTTTAACTCTATTCCGAATCCACAAGCCCAACTTGTGAGAACCAAAAACATGTTCTTCCTCGTAGGTAGCCAATTTGTAAAACTGATAAAGAATATTGAGAAATTTAAACTATTGGTAGAAATCACTTGGGTCCCACGCTATCAAGGAAATTAGTCTTTCATTAGACCTAAACAGATAGACAACATCTTTGCGAATGTTTCTATTTCTTTACAACCATGGTGGAAATTTAGACTAGAATATTTTGTTACTATAAAACCAATGAAGACACATTTTTATAATCATTGAGGGATGACTCGCACATGGCTATAATCATGCACACTCTCAGAAAAAGTAGTTGTTGGATCTCCATTATCCATGTTAACTTCTATTTTGTGCATCAAAATATTTTGATGTGCTTGTCGTATTACTTCCTTTCTTACCAAAATATTCTTGATGCTTTTGTATATCATGCTGTTAATTTGTCCAATAGATTTATAATCTTAATATGGCCTTGAAGTGTTATATTGACCTATAATGATTGAAACATTATTCATTTTCACTCTTTAAAAGCCCCTTGTAACTTCTATCTTTCTTTATGTGTTTATGCAAATGCTTTGATCTAATGAAAAGTATACTCATTTTTTCTCTTCATACTATCATCCTAAACTACAGTAAATAAACATGTATAACAGCTAGTTCCACGGGAATGCTTCTACATCAAGTACTGATATTCATATTGATAAAATCAATGTACAATTAAATATATTAATTAATGATTAAAATTATTAATTCAAAATTATTAATGTTGTCATATATATATAAAGTCTCATTTTTCCATTATTTGAATTAAATATATTTAAAACATAACTATTATAATATCTAATTATTTCTGGTTCAATTAAATATACTTAAAACATAACTATTTTAATATCTAATTATTCCTCGTTCATATCAAATGTGATTTCATGCTTTTAAGATCGGACAACGCTCTTGGTCTGTTTTCTTTTTTCTTCATTCGTATTAGTCTACACAACATGACTAAAGTCTCAGTACGAGTTGAAACTTAGATGGGACTTGTCTACTCAACAACATGACTAAAATCTTTAGTCAGAAATCTTTACACATTGATTGTTTAGGTAAATACAAACAAATCCTAAATTTGATTTTGTTACACAGTATTCCTGAATATTGTAATTTTGGGGAGATTTGATTACAATATATTCGTGAATATTGTAATTTTATTGTATTTTTGGGGAGATTTTGTTACAATATATTTGTATATTTGTGAATATTGTAATTTTTGAAAAATAGGTAATCATATCAAAGTTATAATGAAATATTGACCAGCTTATATTTTTATTTTAAAAAAAATTATAAACATATATCTATATGTGAGGGATTTTCTCACCCTATATTGGTTTTGAATATGATATATTTGGAAAGATATTTTAATGCCGTTGAATTATAAGATTTTTTAAAACTTTTTAGAAGAATTTATAAACAGTAATTTTATATATTTTTTATAAATTTTTATATTTCTAATAATTTTTATATTTTTTTAAATACATGTAAATATAATAAGTTTTTTAACATATATATGTGGGTTTGTTTTTTCTCTGAATATACATAGTTTTTATTAACATTTTGGTATTTTAAATAATATTTTTTTGTTAATGGAGTGAGATTGCTAACACCAAACTAAATAAGTCAGTTATTAATATATACAGTTTTCACTAACATTTTAGTATTTCAAATAATATGCTTTTGTTAATGAAGTAAGATTGCCAACACCAAACTAAATAAATCAGTTATTATTGTAGAACATAATTCCTCACCCTAATTTCATTGATTCATCTCTTAATCATGGTACTGATAAGATAACTTTGACTAATACAGTGGCACAATTTTGCAGCATAACAAGTGGAGTCGTGTTATGTGTGTGTTTGTTTAACCATCTATATTAGATAATCGTCTTGCTCGAAATTCAACTACATTTGTGTATTTTAAATTTTTTTATTAGGAAATATCATCTTGGAATCACACTACACCATTTTTCAAAATGGTTCTTTATTTCATTTAAGAGAAAACTATGCTTGAAAATCAAACTTGTATTTAAATTGACATTGTCAAAGAGTATTAGTACAAAGCCATATTACTTTCAATACATACTCTCTTAGAAACATTAATGGCTTAACTAGAATTTTGGAAGTGTTGATTGAGAGTAACTAAAACATAAAAAACATTTAATAATAATAAATATTTAATAATAATGAACTATTCAAAGTAAATAAAAATATAAACAATGTAATTAGAAAAGACATTTGTGGAAATTAGTAAATGTAACTAGAAAAGACTTTTGATTGAAATTAGTAAATAAATATGAAAAGTAAAATTATTGTATTTTATTTATTTATTTTTGAATAAAATTGTGGTAAATAAAAAATACTATTAATTCTAATGTTGGTTCTAAATTGTATGCTAGAAAATACAATTGAGAAAGAGAAAATATATACTACATAATATATACTAGAGAGAAAGAGAGAAAATATACTAGAGAAGATTGTAAGTGGAGGGGATATAACATTACATATCATGACACTTGTCAATTGAACTGCCCCCCTAGAGCTATGAATTTTATGCTTCAATTTTTTTAATTACATTTAAAAAAGATAAAATAATCAATTTAACATTAAAAGAAAAATAATATAAAACATTTATTTTCAATTTTTTATAAAAAAATGTTATGGTGAGTTCATGGCTACCCTTATACCAACCATGATATCTCCATTAAAGTGAGTATATGATTATAAAATGCTATATGATTATAAACATACTATTAATTCTATTATAATGTTGGTTCTAAATTGTATGCAGAGAAAGAGAGAAAATATACTAGAGAAGATTGTAAGTCGAGGGGATATAACACTACATATTATGACACTTGCCAATTGAGCTACCCCCTAGAACTATAAATTTTATGCTTCAGTTTTTTTAATTACATTTAAAAAAGATAAAATAATCAATTTAACATTAAAAGAAAAATAATATAAAACATTTGTTTTCAATTTTTTATAAAGAAGTGTTATAGTGAGTTCATGGCTACCCTTATACCAACCATGATATCTCCATTAAAGTGAGTATATGATTATAAAATGCTTAAGCCATGAGACATTTCCTCTAAAGTGTGGGACACATTTTTTACATCACCGTGTTTCTTTCATATCAGTACCTCTTTAGTTGACAATGAACTCATGATAATTTTATTAGGTCATCATCACTAAAACTTGACCCCAAAGCATGTGCCAATTTTGTTGGAGAATGGATTCATGATAATTTTATTTGTCCACCATAACCAAAACTTGACCCCAAATGGTGTGTGAATTGTGGTGTGGATAATCCCTCTCCCCACTACAAGAAAACTATTAACATGAGGATATACTAACCCAACTATCACCTATAATGAGTAGTGGAGGCATCTCATAGTTGAGCCACCCACCATACCACTGTATCTTAAACAATTCATTTTTAATAGTTTTATTTTTTATTTCAATTTACTAGATTAATATATTAAAAAAAATTAAAAAAAAAGTTAACATTAAAAAAAAAATAAACATTTTTTAAATAACAAAATCATAAAATAAAATTATTTAAATATATATTTTTAAATTTTGTAGTTAAATTTATTTTGAAAATGTAGTAATTTTTACAACATTATTTAATAATATTAATTACTAAAAAAATATTAATATTAATCTCTTTTTAATTAATTTTTTTTTTGAAAATGTAATACAACACAATTTAATATCAAATTTAATATCAAGTTAAATCTTGAAAAGTGTATTTATATATATTTTTTATTAATCTCTTAAGTTTATTATAAACACTCTTGTTCATGGTCAATTATGGGTTTAATAAATGTATATGTGAAGTAAAGTGTGTAAAGATGATGCACCATGACTATTACAACTATTCGAACAACGAAATTATATTTTCAACATGTTTATCCTCACTTTGTTTTACCCAACACTATCATTTTGGATGGCTACTCAAGATTCCTCAGTTCCTTTTGGCGGACACTCTGGGCACTACTTGGTTGTCAACTTAAGTTCTCCACCTTCTTCAATCCTCAAATGGATGGCCAAACATAAGTAGTAAATAGTGTGTCGCACTCATTTCACACATAGAAAACAATGGGATACTTATTTACATATTTTGCAACATAGTTGCAACATGGCCACACACTGAGCTACTAACTTCTTTCCTTTCGAAGTGTGTTTGGTTTTTCAACCCACTTCTCCAGGTGAGTGGCCTCTCACTCTTGATCCACAAGGAATAGATAACCAACAAAAGAAATAAAGACAAGGCCAACAATTCCTTCAACAAATTGCACACCTCCAAACACAAGTAGTGGAAGCTTTGAAAGATGTCCAAACAAGAGATAAGCATAGGCATGACAAGCATCATACACCTTTTTTATTTTATCCTATTTCAAAGGTCATCATCATAAACTACATCCTCTCCTCTATGGCCCCTATACAATTTTGGAACGCATTGGAGAACATGCCTATAGATTGGACCTCCCTTCTCAGCTAGGCATACACATTGTCATCAAAGTAAGAAATATGAAGCTATTTCATCCACCACTCTTGGATGAGCCAATCAGCATTACTCATCTCATAGAAAACATTCCACATTTCCAATTGTCCCTATAACATGGTCCAATGTATTTTTCCCCATGTACTAGAGGAAGTAGGGATGCTTCCAACTCTAAACATGGAGGAATTGGGCCATAAGGAAGCTAGTCTTCCTTATAACCCCATTAATAAAATAGGGGACAATATAATAGAGTAGAGTTTATCTTATTTTGTGATTAGAATAATATTATGTATGCAAAATAAGTAGGTCCCTTCTCTATAAATGTTATCCTATGAACTAATAGAAGCATTGTTGTATTTTTTAAGCAAATGCTCTCTTCTCTCATTTTATATCTCATTCTAGGTTTACGGTTTTTGTTGTGTGTTGTTGTTTTGTAGGTCGCAACCTTTCCTAGATCCTAAACTGAGCCCTAGTTTCGAGTGTTCTCTCCTCTTGTTTTTGATTCCTCCACTAGCTAATGCACCGTATTCTACATATTTCCACCTCCTATGGCAAGTGCACCCTCCTCAGGAAATCTCACCCTCCTTGGTTAGTACACCCTCATGTGGAAATTTCTCCCTCCTCTAGAAATTGCACCCTCATATTTAGAACTCCCTCCTGACGCAAGTGCACTCTCCTCTGGCAAGTACGCCCTCATCTTCAGAACTCCCTGCTCAGGAAAGTGTTCCCTCCTTTGTCTAGTTCTCCCTCCTTTGGAATGTGCATCCCCCTCTATCAAGTGCACCCTCATATTTATAACTTGAAAGGGTGTTGGATCTCTCTTGACGGGAGGACCTCTCCTCATGGTATATTTCTTTTGCTACAAGTTATCCTCAATTCTGAAGGTTTCTTGATAAACCTCTATAAGTGAATGAAATTTAAAAATAATGAACTCATCTTGAATGTAATAACGTGTACCATCCACATACATATCAATGGATTCTAGACTCTCATCATTTTTCCTACACCTAATAGAATGTCTATAAAATTCCTCTATGTAGTTCTTCACTAGCATCATCATTTGCTTCAAGTTTTGCAATGTTCTCAATATATTTAAATCATAATCCATAGGGAAAAAAAATATTTTAAACTATTACATGATCCTATCCGTGAATATAAATTCTCTTTACCACCACTTTCTCTATTTAACTACAACTTATACCACCACAAGAAAACATGAGTCTTCAATTTTGTACTACAAAACCTAACCCTAATAAGGTCTCTAATCTATTCGAACTCAAATATGCTTTCCATTTCTCATATCCAATCAATCAATTCCTATAGATTTAAACTTCCAAAACATATATGAGTACCAAGTTTAGGTATACCTCTAATGCCATTGATTTCTCTAATCATTATCTCTTCCATTGTCACCTTCTCTATCCTCATTCTTCTCGCGTAGTTTTTTATTTTCCTTCATCATCACTATCATCTTGCACCACATCAAAGAAACATCTCCTATTGGTTTCCTCCATGGAAATTCTTTCCATTATTTTCCTTACCATCATTGTAATGTCATTCATGTTGCTTTCATCCTTGGATCTCTTGGGTCCTCCAAAACCTACTCCTATGATATATAAGTCGAATAGTTTGACACAAGAGATCTAATAAAATACTAGAATCTTTATTATTAAGGTTATTTTCCTTTAGATTTCATGGATATTTAATTACTATTTTTTTGCTTATGCATGAAATAGATAAATCACAAAAAATAGAGAACAATAAAATACAATCACACCATCTACAAATAGATGCAAGATATGACCTGGGAAACCAAATATAGGAGAAAACCCAACTGGAAGGTCATGTTTCTCTTCTCTTTTTTCTTTGATATAGAAATGATGCAAGTAAAAAGATATATGCACTCTCTATGGATTTGACTTCTACTTGTGGCGTGTATGGCTGCTACAACATCTATCCTCCTCTGTTATGCTCACACAATACAACTCTCAGATGTTTTTCTCATCTATGGAACAAGATAGAATGTAAAATAATGGAACCCCTTCTCTTCCTAGTGGCTCGTTATTTAACATAGCCCGATAGCCATTTAGGGGCAGGATTTTTACCTCCTCAAACAACAATTGTAATAGCGTTTTGGACCTTCTAGAATCTTATTGAAATTATATACATGGATTTCCCCATATTCTTGCGTAACGGGGGTTGAGGTGGCATCCTCTCATACCATGGTGGTCAACATGGTAGGTCAACTTGTAGGAGGAATAAATTTTGCATACTAGCTTCGATTGACACAATTTTTGCACCATTGGAAATGTCTCGATGTATAGAGTAGCTTCATAGAATTCAATCTATGTTGGGAAATTTTTAACCACCAAAAAAGTCGTTTGATATCTCACAATGGCCCTAAAAATTTTCAGAACCCAATTTCCCAAACTAGGACCTGCAACTAAATTGGCCCTGCAAGCTTATTCCTCCAAATTTTCCACTCTAAAAGGATCAATATATATGAAAAAAATATAATGATCCAATCTGGATCATCCTCTTTGTGCCATCACACTAATTTTGGTTTCCCATATCCTCTTCGAAGATCCCTACCTCACAAGAATTGAGTAATTACTCAATGTGGGACTAATTATTTTCTGTATTCCTCCTCGCCATAGACTCAATCTTCTTTGGGACCACTTAATGTAGGACAAAGAATACTATCAAAGATACATTAAAAAAAAGGCAATTCTCAAAATTATTAAACAAACAAAAATTCAACATATACCAACAAATAAACTCATATCATGGAAATGAGATACAACACAATTTGTGTATTGATAGTCAAGCCCAATAACTCACATGATTTGACTCGTAACACAGATTTAGTCCCTTGTCTTTTGTTTAACTATATTCCCAATCCACGATTACAAAGCCAAACTTCTGAGAACTAAAAACATGTTCTTCGTGGTTGGTAGCCAATTTGTAAAATTAATAAAGAATATTGAACAATTTAAACTATTAGAACAAATCACTTGGGTCCCACACCCTCCAAGACAATTAGTCTTTCATTATACCTAAAAAGGATAGATAACATCTTTACAATTTATAAATTTTCTTCACATGCTACGAAAGGCATAATTGGAAGAGAAATTTCCAAATTTGAACTAGAATGTTTCTATTTCTATACAACCATGGTGGAAATTTGGACTAGAATTTTTTGCTACTATAAAACCAATGAAGACACATGTTTATAATCATTAAGGAGAGATGACTTACACATGGCTATAATCATGGAAACTCTCATAAAAAGTAGTTGTTGGACCTCCATTATCCATGATAACCTCTATGTTGTTCATAAAAAAAATTGGATGTACATGTTTTATTACTTCCTTTGTTACAAAAGTATTGTTGATATATCGTGTTGTTAATTTCAAAAATTGATTTATGATATTAACATAACCTTTAAAGTATCATAATAATATTAATCTATAATAATTTAAACATTTTTTGTTTTCATACTTTGAAAAATTAGTCCTTAAAAATATCAAAACCCCTCCTCATCTCTATCTTCATTTAAGTGTTTATACAAATGCTTTGATCCAGTGAGAAGGATAGTCATTTTTTCTCTGATTATAAATAAACATTTATAATCATCATAAACTAGAGTAAATAAACATGTATGATACCTAGTTCCACGGGAATGCTTCTACATTAAGTAGTGATATTGATAAAACCAAGGTACAATTAAATATATTAATTAATAAATAAAAGTTATTAATTCAATTAATTGTTATTAATATTATCATATATATAAATATAAAGTTTTATTTTTTTATTCTTTCAATTAAATATACTTAAAACATAATTAATTTATTATCTAATTATTCCTCGTTTATATCAAATCTGACTTCTAAAGATATTTCAATTAAATATACTTAAGACATAATTATTTTAATATCTAATTATTCCTTGTTCATATCAAATCTGATTTCATGATTTTAACATCCGACAATGTTGTTGGTATCTTTTCTTTTTCTTCGTGTTAGTCCACACTACATGACTAAAATTTCAGTACGAGTTGAAACTTAGATGTGACTTGTCTACTCAACATCATGAGTAAAATCTTTACGCAAATTCTTTTTGTTCGTGTTAGTCCACACTATATGATTAAAATTTCAGTACGAGTTGAAACTTAGATGTGACTTGTCTACTCAACATCATGAGTAAAATCTTTACGCAAAAATCTTTACACATTGGTTGTTTTGGCAAAGACAATGAAATCATATTCTTGTAATTTTTGGGAGATTTTGTTACAATATATTCCTAAATATTGTAATTTTGGGGAGATTTTGTTACAATATATTCCTGAATACTGTAATTTTATTGTAATTTTCCGGAGATTTTGTTGCAATTTTGGAGAGATTTTGTTATAATACATTTGTGAATATTGTAATTTTGGAGAAATTTTGTTACAATATATTTGTGAATATTGTAGTTTTTGAAAAATATATTTGTGAATATTGTACTTTTTGAAAAAACTGATAAGCATGTAAGAGTTGTTATTAGTAATGAAACTTTAACCACATTATATTTTTGTTTTAAAAGATTTTATAAATATATAGATGTTGTTACCTTATATTCATTTTGATAAACATATGGATGTTGTCACCTTATAATGGTAGAATTATAAGATTTTTCTAAAACTTTTTAGAAGAATTTATAAACATGTTATTCGATGTAATTCTATATATTTTTAATAACGTCGTGTAAATATATAGTTGGCACTGGTAAGAAAAATATTACTAATTTGGTCTCTACAACTTTTAGGGTTTTTTCATGCTCCCGATTTTCGCTTGCCCAAACCTTCTATGAATCCCTTGGTACGTGTGGATTGCCTCAGCCCTACATCTCTGACCGCCTTAGAAGAATGGGAACAGAAGGGGGGGTGAAATCCCCCTCCTACCGTAACGTCGCCGCCAATGATCTGGAGAACTCGCGAGCGCGTTGACCATCCTTTGAGCCACAATTGCACTTACAAGACCAATATATGTTGAGTCCTCGCATCCAAAAGCAGATTGGGCCTAAATACCCAACAAATGTATTCCCCAAGCCTCGGTTGCGCCCAAGTACATCATCAAAACCACCAGGATAGGGGAGCATATGCAGTTCATGCGAGACCATGCCCTCATAGGAAAATTCCTAGGTATCTAGCCCTCAGAAAGAGACCTAGATCATTGGATCAAGGCGTGGTGGAACCCTAAAGTAGACTATGAGCTCCAACTAAGCTCCAAAGGTTTCTTTACAGTAATATTCTACAACCTAGAGGACAAGGACATGATATTTGAAGGGGGACCATATTTCTACAACTTGACCGACCTCTACCTATGCTTCTAAACAGACTGCTTCTGCCCAGAAAAGGAAAACTTCTCATATGCATCGGTTTGGATTCGCCTCTATTCTCTACCCCAAGAGTTCTAGTTAGAGGAAATTTTACTGGGCATAGGCAATAGCCTAGGTAAATATGTCAAATCTTCTGAAGCTACGAAACAGAGAAAATACACCTCTTATGCAAGGATATGTGTCTATATGAACATCTCCAAAGCTCTGCCAAGTACAATTACATTAGAATACCAAGACGAGGAATGGACCCAAACCATGGACTGTGAACACATCCCTTTCAGATGTCAGAAATGCCATGAACATGGACACCTTTTTAGATATTTCCCTCTCAATGCCCCCCCCTCAAGAAGGAAGCTGAAGAGAAACTAAAGGAAGGATTTACCTAGGTTCAAAATCGAAAGAGACAAGTGCAGAAGAAGCCCACAACCAATAATGGAAAAAAGAACCCAAATAATAATCCATTTGAAGCCCTTAACCGCCTCCCAAAAGTAGAAGAGGTGGAAAACCCCCATAAGACCGTGGGGAAAGATCCTATCAAGAACAAGGAAGATTAGTTGTCATAAGATTATCAAACCCCATCAAACCAAGAAGATCCACAGACTCACCCAGTCTCAGGGAAAGAACCAGAAAGAGAGGAAGACACAGTCATGGAAATGGATGAGCAGGACCTAGTAGAAATTGACCTAGACAGGTTAGAGGAAGAACTCAACAAGAAGGATCTCCAAACCTTACCAGAGGACCAACTCAAGGAAACTCACAATATATTTATGGAGTCATCAGCAGGGGATACATCTAGGTTGGGGATCAACACAAACCCAAAACAAGATCCAAGAAAACACCCAAAAGAAAACAAGTGAAGGGATAGAAAATTGGCTTATTAGTTAATAAAGGAGGCGGGAAATTATATTATCAACTTAGGACAGATTCACAGGCTCTCAAAGAGATCCTTTTCCGACCCACAAAATTTTTAACTATGAAGATCCTCACCTGGAATATCAGAGGCCTATATGGAAGATCCAAACAAAGGATTCTTTGAAACTGCATCATAATGGAAGACCCTAATATATTCCTGATACAAGAGACAAAATGTGCAGGGAAAATTTCATAAGCTATCATCAAAATATGTTGGTGCAACTGCGAATCAATTAAAACAAACTCAAAAGGGGCTTCAGGAGGCCCGAACATCCTATGGAATCCTGTTACAGTCATCCTTGATCAAGGCCTCTCCATCCCATGCACCATCACAACACACTACAGAGCCATTGGTTCGGACGAGGGAATGATCACAAATGCCTATGGAGCATAGAACAACTAGGACAAAGACCTCTTTCCTCAGAACATGGCTTACCTAGGTTCTTTAGCAAACGGCAAGCGATGGATAATAGGGGGTGACTTCAACATAATATTCACGCTGGAGGAGAAATGAGGGGGGAAAAAGTGCCTGGAGAAGGACAGCGCAAAATTCCAGGAACTCATAGAAAACCTTAGATTGGTAAATATTTAGAATGGATCAGGTCACCAACAAATTGCATGCAGGCTTGATCGCTTCTTCATATTGGAAACTGTCCTTATAGAATATCCCCTAGTAGATTCCAATATCCTCGCAAAGGTGGGCTCAGACCACTAGTCGGTTTAGCTCTGGGTTGACACTATTGCTACTCTGAAGATTAAACCCTTCAGATTTGAGAAATTTTGGCTCTCCCATCCTAATTTCCAGTCACTATCTTGTCACTGGTGGAGCACTGCAGAAACACAGAAAGGCACAAAAATATATTTCTTCCAGCAAAAACTCAAATACTTCAAACAACAGGTGCGCAAATGAAACAAATAAGTCTTTGGGAACATTTTTCAGGAAAGGAAAATGATGGAACCAAAACTAGAGAACCTTCAGGGACAAATCATTCATGCAGGATATACAATCACTCAGCAGCAACAGGAGAATGAACTCAAAAGGCAGGTAGAAGAAAGACGCAAGAAAGAAGAAATCTTGTGGAGACGGAAATCACAGGTTCAATGGCTTAATGAGGGAGAGAAAACAAAAAATTCTTCCACCGTTCCATGATCCATAGATGCCTCATCAATCGCATCAAAAATTTGGATGACTCGCAAGGAAACACGTTGTTAACTCATCAGGAAATAATGCACGAGATGACAAATTTCTACAAGGATCTCCTCTCAGAACCCAATGTGGACCACATGTCAACAATAGAGTGGGTGACCCAAAATATCCCAACTATAATCACCAAAGAACATAATGAAGCTCTCATGACACCAATAACACAATAAGAGGTGGATCAGGCTATTCAGGAGTTATCCATAAGAAAGGCTCCAAGTCCATATGGTTTCAGAACATAATTCTTCCACTCATGTTGGCCTATGCTAAGGGAGGAAGTGTGGCGGATGGTGGAGGAATCTCGCAGCTCAGGAAAATTTCTTCTAGCACTAAATGCCACTTTCCTCTCTCTAATTCCCAAAGAATAAAGGGTCACTAATCCGAAGAACTTCAAACCCATAGCTCTTTGCAATGTGATCTACAAAATCATTTCCACAGTCATAACTCTAAGCCTTAAACCAATTCTCCCCTTCATCATCTACAAGGAGAAATCAGGATATGTCTAAGTAAGGAAAATCGTGGACACTGTCATACTTGTCCATGAAATCATTCACTTGCTCAAAAGCACCCACACTCCAAGTATGCTTCTAAAACTCGACCTTTCAAAAGATTTTGACAAATTAAGATGGAAATACATGAAAGTTGTCATGTTGGCTTTTGGTTTCAACAAGGATTGGATCTTTTGGATAATGAACCTCATTTCCTCAACCTTTTTCTCGATCCTCATCAATGGTGTCTCGTCTCAACCCTTCTCCCCCTCAAGAGAAATAAGGTAAGGCAACCCTCTCTCCCATTTCCTTTTTTCATAATGGTTGAAGGTTTAAGACGCTATATCAAGGACTAAATTCTAAATGGATCCCTCCAAGGCCTCCCTCTTCATGGGTTACAACCGACAGCCTCCCATAGCAAGTTTGTTGATGACACACTGCTAATGAAAACCCCCACCATGCAAGAAGTAATTAAATTAAGTTCTATCCTCTCTGACTTCAGTGAAGCCTCTCACACCACCTTTAATATGGACAAATTGCAACTCTTCTTTTTTAATACTCCTCTAGCAATCCAACAACACCTTTGTCAACTTCTGAATATCCTTGTTTTCACTATTCCCTCTCACTACTTGGGACTACCTCTCTCTGACTCAACAACCATAAACATCTCCTGGGATTCCCTCCTACTCTATATCACCAACCATCTTATCAACTGGACCTTTCGCTCCCTCAACCTCCCAGCCATATTGGTTCTCTTAAAGTCAGTCCTCCAAGCCATCCCATCTTACCTCTTCTCAGCCCTAGCTTCCCCTCAATCTGTCATAAATAAAATAAGGAATATACAAAGAAAATTTTTATGGCATGGACACAACCTGAACAAAAAATGGGCCCTTGTCAGTTGGGACAAGGTCTGCAAGCCCAAATCTTCAGGTGGTCTAGGCGTTCAGGACCCTAGAAAAATAAATAGCACCATGGGAGCAAGAATTTGGTGGATATGTCTCAAGCCACCAGCAGAGATCTGGGAAAATCTTTGGAAATGCAAATATGCCCCAAAAACACATCAAAATCAACTCATAAGAATGCAGGAGAAAATCCAAGGCTCCAACATCTAGAATGTGGCTTGGAAAAACCGACCACTCATACAGGAACATGCCTTCTAGGAAACTCAAAATGGCATGAATGCCCTATTCTGGATGGATTCCTGGCAGCAAATTCCACCCCTACAACTGGAAGAAAATCTACAATCCTATGAAAATAACATTCAAGATCTAGCCACTCTCAAAGTGGCAGATTTGTGGACAGATACCCCCAGCAGCTCTCCCTAGCAAAGGTGGGAATCTACTCATCATGAACTCCAAGTGGAAATGGACTGTGACCTGTAGCACTGGAAACAAGCTACAACCCAAAGGAGAATCTGGAAAAGCACATACCAAGACATTCTCAATTGGGGATACACACCTCATGGAAGCTTCACTCTCAAGGAGGGATACACCCTTCAGGAGAAGTTCCATAACCTTCATAAATATAACAACTGGAAAACAATAAGGAAATCAAAACTCTGGCCCAAAATATCTACTTTCCTTTGGCTTCTACTTCAGAACAAGATCTCAACCTGGGACAATCTTCAAAAATGAGGGTTCATCGTCCCGTCCGTATTCCATCTCTGCCATATCTAGGCAGAAACCATGGAGCACCTCTTAAATAATTGTCCACTTGGTGAGAACATCTAGAAGCAGACCACTTAGTTCATTAGAAGAACTAAAAACAACGTCACAAGAACCATTAGGGATTGGGGCTCCAGCTACATCAAAATTCCTATCCTGAATAGAACCTGGCAACTCTTATCAGGCTTCATAGTTTGGCAACTATGGAAAGAGAGAAACAGAAGAATATTTCACTACCATCCATCTCCTCCCACCCTCCTCTGGAACACAATCATCCTTCATCTCCAGGAAACTTTTCAACTTCAATCATGCACCAAGGAATACTTCCCAACTAAACCAGTTGAGCTCCTTCTCCTCAACTCCTCGGGCTGATAATTTTCACACTCCACCCCTCTTCAACGAACCCCCTTTTTTTCAAAATCCCTCAGTCCCTCTAAGTGTCTCCTCCCCCCACAAGGCTTCCATAAGGTCAACTTTGATGGCGCATCAAAAGGAAATCCAGGACACTCGAGCTATAGCGCGGTCATAAGAAACAACATAGGCCAAATTCAAAGCCCCATCGCAGAAAATATTGGATGCGACACTAGAAATTCTACAGAGATTTGGGGTCTTATCAAAGGAGTCCAAATGGCACTAAATCAAAACCTCACATGTCTGATCATTGAAGGAGACTCCAAAATTATAATAGACTTGGAAACAAAAATCCCAAATGGAAGCGATCCACAGAATGTCACACCCAATTGACGCCTCCTTGGCCTTCTTTACAGCTTCCAGGCTCTTCTCAGACCCTCTCTAACATTAACCCCTTCACACATTCATAGAAGTGCAAACAAAGTTGCAAACAGACTGACCAATGCAGGGGTTGACTCTATGCAACAGATCATTCTCCACGATTCCAGGCAGTCCCAAAGCTCACCCCTCTAGCACCAATGCGAGGAGATTGCGCAGTTGGATGGCCCTAATCTGGACGGGATGCCACCTTTGTCTACTTAGAATCTCTTCCATGTCAGTAATGATCAGAAGCTCAGGAGTGAGCGCAGAAGAACATCAGTTGGCATTTGATTTATGGACTTCAACAATCAAGAGTCAGGAGCATGGAGGTTGTTGTTTCCCAAATTCGAGAATTCAGGAAAAGCGAGAGAAGATCAAGACATTTGATGCTCGAGGTGATCTAAACCGTCGATCGGGTTCCATTGATAGGACACGAGAAATTTTCTGGAACTCAAGTTTTGGGAGTTCGGAGCATGGAGGGAGCATTCCACCCAAGTTGCGAAGTTGCTAAAATGTGAAATCCTGAAATGCAAGAGCGGATCCGAACCGTTGGTGCTAGAAGAGATCTTAACCATAGATCTAGACCCATTGATCTCACGCGAGAAAATTTCAAGAATTCAGGTTTCAGTAGTTCGTAGCATGGAGATAGTTGTCTCCCCAAGTCACGAAGCTGCAAAACACGAAATCATGAAATGCGAGAGTGGATCTGGACCGTTGGTGCTAGAGGAGACCTGAATCGTCGATCTGGTCCCATTGAGCGAATACGATAAAATTTCAGGAACTTGGCAATCGGGAGTTTGAAGCATGGAGGAAGTTTTCAGCCCACGTTGCAAAGTCGCGATATGCAAAATCATGAAATGCGAGAGCAGATCTGGGATGTTGATGCTCAAGGATATTTGAACCACCAATCTGGTCCCATTGATCTTAGGCAATCTTGTAAGCAAATAAATTTGCAGGCATTTTTGTAAGCAGATAGGATGTAGGCATCTTTGTCAGTAGACAGGCTGCAGGCATTTGTGTAAGAAGATAGGCTGCAGGAAGTTCTGTAAGCAAAAAGGCTGCTGACATCTTTGTAAGTAGACATGATGGAGGTCTTTTTGTAAGCTCTCAGTTGGGGTTAATATAAGGATCCACGTTTATTAAAAAAAAAAAAATTATCTTCGTGTAAATATAATAAAATCTTTAACATAATTTTTTTTTAAGTAAATGTATGTACTTTTATTTCTTATAAAAATATCAATATATTTTATTATATATTTTAAAACAGTTTTCACTAACATTTTAGTATTTTAAATAGGGCAAGATTGCCAACACCAAACTAAGTAAGTCACCTATTATTGTAGAACATAATTCCTTATCCTAAGTTCATTGATTCATCTCTTAATTAAGCTATTGATAAGATAACCTTAACTAATAGGGTGACACAATGTTGTAGCATAATCTATATCTCTTAATTAGGCTATTTATAAGATAACCTTAACTAATAGGGTGACACAATGTTGTAGCATAATCTATATTGGTTAAACATCTTGCTCAAAATTCAACTACATTTTTATAATTTAAAGTTTTTTATTTTGAAATATCACATCTTGAAGTTACACACCATCATTTTTAAAAATGGTTCCTTATTTCTTTTAAGAAAAACTATGCTTAAAAATCAAACTTGTATTTAAATTGACATTGTCAAAGAGTATTAGTACAAAACCAAACTATGCTTAAAAATCAAACTTGTATTTAAATTGACATTGTCAAAAAGTATTAGTACAAAACCATATTTAATAAATAAAAATATAAACAATGTAATTAGAAAATATTTTGGTTGAAATTAGTAAATAAATTTGAAAACTAAAACTTTTATATTTTATTTATTTACTTTTAAATAAAATTGTTGTAAAGAAAAAATACTCTTATTCTTATTATAATGTTGGTTCTAAATTGTATGCAATAAAACATGAATGATATACTTATACTATAGATTTATTATTATATTATAAAGAAAAGATTATTGATAATGTAAAAAAAGAGAGAAAATACTAGGAAAGATTCACACTTATTGTAATTGCAATTTTCTAAGTTGTAATTAAATTAATTTAATTTTAATTGTTTTTAAATATAAATTGTATGCTTGAGTTTTTTAATTACATTTAAAAATGATAAAATCTCCATTGAAGTGGGTATACGGTTATAAAAAGCTTAAACCATTAGACATTGCCTCAATGTAGAAATAGCATACTTATGATGAAGTGTGGGAAACATTATTTTCATCATCATGGTTTATCCACACTTCTTTAGTTGATAATGAATTCATGACATAATTTTATTAAGTCATCATGATTGAAACTTGAACCCAAAATATGTTCCAATTGCGTTGGAGGATGGATTCATGGCCCAAACTTGATTCCAAGTGATCGACAAATTGTGGTGGAGGTGATCCCACTACAAGAACACTGTCAAGATGGGGATATAATAGAGAACAATGTCAAGATGGGGATATACTAGAGGCAGCACGAGTTCAACCAACACAACCCAACTACCACCTATAATGACTAGTGGAGACATGTCATAGTTGAGCCACCCACCATACCACTCCATCTTCAACAATTCATTTTTTAATAGTTTTATATTTTTTATTTCAATTTATTAGATTAATATATTAAAAAAAAATAAAACAAAGTTAATATTAAAAAATAAAAATAAAAAAAACATTTTTAAATGTTTTCTAATATTTTAAGATAACAAAATCTATATAATATAATAAAATAAAATTATTTAAAGTATTTTTTTTTAATTTTTTTTAATTAAATTTATTTTGTTTTAAGATAACAAAATCTATATAATATAATATAATAAAATTATTTAAAGTATTTCTTTTTATTTTTTTTTAATTAAATTTATTTTGAAATTATAGTAATTTTTATAACATTATTTAATAATATTAATTACTAAAAATATTTATATTAAATTTTTTATTAATTTTTTTTTAAAGATTTAAGTTAAATTTTCTCTTAAAAATGTAATACAACATCATTTAATATCAATATCAAGTTAAATGTATTTGAAAAGTGTATTTATATTTTATTTAAAATTTTTATTTTTATTTTTTAAATCTAAATTATTTATTAAATCAAAATTATTTTTTTTAATAATTTTATAACATTATTTAATAATATTAATTACTAAAAATATTTATATTAAATTTTTTACTATTTTTTTTTTAAGATTTAAGTTAAATTTTCTCTTGAAAATGTAATACAACATCATTTAATATCAAGTTAAATATATATTGGGAAGTGTATTTATATTTTATCTAATTTTTTTATTATTACTAAAAATATTTATATTAAATTTTTTACTATTTTTTTTTTTAAATTTAAATTGAATTTTCTCTTGAAAATGTAATACAAC
>ML789121.1:43209-54905 GCA_009831015.1 Picea engelmannii | reverse complement strand
CAAGGTAACTCCATCTTCGACAATCTCTAAGCATTCATGACAGCTCAGAAAAACTTTCATCTTGGCTACCCAAGTGCTATGATTCGACCCGTTCAAAATAGGTGCTTGCATGAGAGCCTGGGTGCTCATGCTGGCCATTTTCTGTGCAAAAAAATTATATACCGGCGGCAAAAAAAATTGCACAGAAAAAAAAAACAGTTTGCAATTCTTACAGAGCTTGCTGAAAAACGTTTTGCAATTCGGCAAGCTGGACAGAGGCTGGATCTGTAGCCTGCTCTAATACCATGAAAACAAATCTGCAGCAACAGAAAACGAATTGCAGAACAGAGGAAGAATGAAGAATGAATCTACAATAACAGAAAACGAATTCCCAGGAACCGAATGCAAAAACACCACGCTCAGATCTTATTATTGAATTCATATATAAAGGAATTTGCATGCAACGAATGCTTCGTAAATAACGAAGCAACTCACAGTCTAACTGTTGATGAAAACAAGAAAGCAAACGTTTTGCAGTTAACTAAACAATCACGTAGAAAATCGCGGAGCTAATCGTGGAGCAAATCGCGAGCTCAACTTATTCGTCTAACAGGCCTCACTTAGACATATCTCGTTTTGGTTCTTCTAAGCTCGACACGTTTAAAACTGAAGTAAGTTGTTTTGGTTCTTCTAAGTTGGACACGTTTAAAACTGAAGTAAGTTCTATCGCCTCGCACACTGTATGATTCCTTTTCCCTTGTAACTAAGGCAAAGAGAATGCCTTACATTCTGTCATTTAATTACATCGGCTAGAATAAAAAGTAATTACATCGGCTAGAATAAAATGTAGGGCAATTTTTTTCGTTTAGATCTTAATGATATGTGACCAGAGATCTCCCACCTTTAAAACTGTTTTTTTTGCCAAAATTCTAAAGGAAACCTAATTAGGGTTTGCAAATGAAATAAGCATTTAGGCTTTTATCAGACACAATCATGTGTCTGTACTAGTATAATATAATGTAAATACATTATGGGGATCGATAAATCTTACAATATAATTAGTATAAGCTAAGTTGGATAATGCTAAGCATGTATTAAAAATGATAATATGATCAATATTATAGGTTGACTATTCTTGGCATAGTTGGAGTTATTGTGGAGTCTGGACTCTCTCATTGGCATAGTTGGAGTTATTGTGGAGTCTGGACTCTCTCAGTCGATTGATCATTTTTCAGTGTTTCAAACAGAACATGAGGCTCGTCGCGAGATGGTCTCACAACATCCCAAGCTGGTATGCCCGCGCGGAGACTTTGGTCTCATCATAAGCACTCTCCATCTCTATTGTATTCTGGCTGTAAACACCGAATCTATGACCATAACTGCGGAGCTCGGCGTCAGACTGTGGCAACTTATCCACTCCGCCGCTCAACGAGGCATGGAATTCAACCTGGCCCCAAAGTTTGTTTGTAGACATTCAAGTTGTTTGTAGACATTGAGGTCTTCTTCTAGGTTTTCCTTTTTCAAAGTTTGTGTTTCTTTAGTACACAACTGAATGTAATAATGGTAATGTAATATTGTCGGTAGTTGTGATGTTCATCGAACAGAGGAACTCGTGTCAAAGAAAACCACGGAGGTGACGCAGACAAAAGGGGCAGGTGCAAAACCCTTATTAATTCATAAATCCGGAAAGAACTCCGACACAATCCGGAAAGGGGCAGGTGCAAAACCCTCTGATCCACAGCACTCTCGCCGTCCATAACCAAACAGCTCACACAGCTCCCTCCACCATCATACAGGAAACCAAATCGATTCCTATACAGCAGGTCAAAGACAGCCTTGTCACATAGTCAGCCTCTCGCGAGAGTGTAAAACTAACACAATAACAGTGGGCAACACAGGCCCGATAACATGAAGACTACTGATAGCGCGAAGGTACGAGATTCGCATTCAACCAATTTATCATACCCTCAGGTATGCACAACTCTGCGGGTCTGCTTCTATTTCATGAATTAGTGCTAGATATATATGTACACCAAAAAAATATCGTTTTCCCTTTGGACTGTTGTCTAATGCCTCTCGTCTTCCGTTAGAAGTCTTGTTCAATGCCCCTTTCAGAACGTTGGCGACGCATGCCAGCTCGAAACTGAATTGATGGCCGCTCCCTGCGGCATAAAGAGCTCGCCCTCGCGGAACTGTTGGAGAATTTGGTGATAATGTTGGGGCACCTTCAATAGGGTGAAATTGTCGTTGCTGTTAAATTCATTGAAATATCACATCAAGGCTTGCTGTCTATGCGGACATTTCAGGGCTTTCAGAGAGATTTTGAAGGTGGATCTGGTTGGGGGTATTTTTCGTGGGCGTAGGCTAAAGGGCAAACGAAATGAACCTTTGCCGATCGCCGACACCGACCACCGCAGATCGCTGACTCCGGCCACTACATACTTCGGCGGACGGAAACTCTACACCGCCAAACGGCGTTACCGTTAGTTTATGTAGTCCAGGCCAGCGAAGCCATCTGACTTTTGAACCAGCTGACGTAGGGAGATGCAGGGTTTAATGCTACTGCTCGTGCCCTCCCTCAACCGTTTAAAAAAATTTCAAAATTTCCCCGCCCGCCCTCCACCTTTTCAAGTTTTTTCAAAATTTCAACGCCAGCTCGTTTTGATGTTCAGTGCTGGTCTATCCGACTACAAAAAAAGCCAGAGAGCTCAAAGAACCAGGATGGAGCGTGCCCCTGCAATGATTCCATTCAATTCAGGTCAAGATATATACGCAACCAGGAAGGAGCGTACCCCTGCAATGATTCCATTCAATTCAGGTCAAGATATATTATTGTTATTTGATTTGCCTCCCTGTTAACAGAGAAAAATTCATTCTTTTTGTGCTGCCGGGGTTTTACAAAATTGCTATTCTATCGGGAGGGTTATCATTTTTCTCTGCCTGATATTCTGTGTTCTGATAAACTTTTGCGGATTCTCATTCAATGGCAAGCAAAGGAGAAGTTCGTCCCCTGATTCTGAGTGCGCTTATAAACAATGCCTGCGACAAGTTTCCCCAACACAAGGCTCTCATTGTGTCTGGGAAATTCGATGTTACATACGCGGAGCTGCAAAGGCTTGTAAATAGATGTGCCGCCAAGTTAAGAAACGCCGGGATTGGAACCAGGGATGTGGTGGCTCTCACATTTCCTAACTCTATTGAGGTAAAGTTCCATGCTATGTTTTCGTTTCTACCTGTTCTGGTGTGTTTAAGGGCAAATGCAAGGTCATTATTAGATGATCTTCCAGGTTATTTCATGAGATGACAGCTGAATATGTTGTGTTTCTTTGGCACAGTACGTGATACTGTTCTTTGCGGTGTTAAGGGCCAGAGCAATTGTAGCACCACTTAATCCTGTCTACACAGAAGAGGAATTGGAGTTCTATCTAGAGGATTCAAGATCCTTAAAAGGAAACCCCGCCTGCATACATTCATTTTGTCACATCGTCGCACTCACTACAAACGACTCCGCGCCGACCAAGTAACTAAGATTTATGTTCGGTCGGATCATTCATAGAACGAGATCGATGGAAGGAGTGTGTCCTCCTGTGTTGACTTAACCATAGTGAGGTTTTGATTTTGCGTGGAGATAGATGTGAATCTGATACCTGATTCACAGGTATTTAATGAATTCTGAAATCTGACTGCTGATGTGATTGCCAGAACTGCTTTCGGCAGTAGTTATATGGAAGGAAAACACATCTTCGATTTGCAGACAGAGCAAGCAATTCTCGTTGTTGAAACCTTTCGTAACTTATTCCAGGTTACAGGTAGCATATCGTATCTTTCTCAAAGTTTGAATCCAGCTCTCAGAATAATTTATCTTGTAGTGATGTTACTTAATTGTATGTTTGGGCTATTTCGTTCCAGGTTTTTGCCCACGAGAAGTAATTTGAAAGGCCGAAGGCTAGAACGAGAAATTCAGGGGTCACTGAGGGAGATAATCGACAATCAGGAGAAAAATATGAGGGTGGAAGAAGTTGTTGAGAACAAAGATCTCCTCGGCTTGATATTGATGGCAGCCAAGAAGGGAACAGAGGAGAACCATTTGAGCATGTCTTTTCAGGACATGATCGATGAATGCAAGACATTCTTCGTGGCCGGACATGAGACACCATCCATCTTATTGACATGGACCGTATTTCTGCTTGCCATGCACACCGACTGGCAGGATCTGGCGAGAGAGGAAGTGTTGAGATTATGTAAGAATGAAGCTCCGAATGCCGAGGTCCTAAGTCGCCTGAAAATAGTAAGAATCAACGCAATTATCTTTATGAATCATTAGATGTCAATCTAGCCTCCAATGTCGCTGATTTAGAGATCTTGGCAATTATTATATGTAGATCATTACATGGCAATCTAAACTCCGTTGTCGCTCAATTACAAGTCTGAGCGACATGGAAATCAAGTCATAATTTGATGATAAATCTGGTCTCCATTGTTGTTGAATTGGAAGTCTTAGCAATTATATTTATAAATCATTACATGGCAATATAGTCTTCACTGTTGTCGATTTCACTTACTTCACTGTTATTTCAGTTAGTTTAATCAGTTAAGATGTGGGTTTAGTACTTGTGAGTTTAGTGGAGAAGACACACCAAAAAATCCAGCCATATTAAGGGTTTGTGTCCTAAACTAGATAAGATCCAAGTAGTAAATGGTTAAAATGATTACCCAACAAGTTACAAACATATTTCTAACGAACCAAAAAAAACTAATGATTAAAAATGATTCCCAACAAATTACGGACATATTTCTAACTAACAAAAAAAAATGCACCCAAAAAAACCAATGATTAAAAATGATTGCCCAACAAATTATGGACATATTTCTAACCAACAAAAAAAAATCTAGCCTCCACTGTTGTTGAACTCTAAGTCTTAGCCTCCACTGTTGCTGAACTCGAAGTCTTAGCAATTATATTTATATGCTGAACTCCACTGTTGCTGAACTAATTATATTTATATGCTGAACTTCATTGTTGCTGAACTCTAAGTCTTAGCAATTATATTTATAGATCATTCCATGGCGGTTTAGTCTTCATTTGCTTCAAACTACAAGTCTTAGTAGAAGTCTTAACAGTTACATTTGTAGATCATAATTAGATGGCAATCTAGTCTCCATTGTTGCAGAATTAGAAATATTATGAGTTAATTGCTAATCGAACTCTGCTAATGTGCAATATAGGTAAATACGGTTCTTCACGAGGTGCTGATACTTTATCCCCCATTACCGTTTATGGTGAGGACGACTTGCAAAACCATGAAGCTGGGGAGTCTCAGTCTTCCAAAAGGCAATGAAATTACAATTCCAATCGCTGCAGTTCACCATGACAAAGAACTGTGGGGAGAAGATGCAAGACAGTTCAATCCCCAACGCTTTTCTGAGGGAGTTTCCAAGGCCGCTAAACATCCCATGGCATTTCTGCCTTTGGGACTTGGACCAAGAATCTGCATGGGTATGAATTTCTCCATGATCGAAGCCAAGGTGGTTTTGGCTGTGATGTTGCAGCGTTTTTCTTTTGTTCTGTCACCTTCGTATGCCCATGCACCTGCTCAAAATTTTACCATCAGCCCACAGCACCAAGTGCAAATTTTTGTGAATAAATTACTGTTGTGAATAAACATATTTTGTGAAAGGCGTTGTAATGTGATTTTTGTAATCATTCCGAGAACAACTTTGTTGTTGCTGAAAAATTCTAGCATTGTACAATTTTTTTTTATGGAAACCCCATTGTCCATAATTTTGTTTCCAGAAATAAATGATTATAAAAGTTTAATGCAATATATATGTGTATAGGTGGTCTTTTTATTGATATCTCCATCAGTGTTGAGTCATGAGATTTAGTACAATAAACATACATTATTTGATGAGGTAATTATTTGAGAGTTGGCTAACATGGAGCAATCTTCTCTCTCGAGTTACTTTTATGGTAGGTGTTTGGATAGCTCATGTCAATTGTCTGAGCATTTAGGTTGGTTTAAAATGGGGAAATAATGACATAAATCTGCACGAAATCATTATTTTTTGTTATTTAAAATTCATTTTTGAATACAGAAATAGATTCAGCATATTGAGAAACCCCAAAGATACTCCCATTATACAGAAATAATCACTCAAATCTATAGATTTGACAATTTTTCACCAAATTTTGAATAAAAATCCCAGAAAAATATAACTTGATACTAAATGTCTGTAAAACAAATTCTTACACACTTATCTTAATTAAACATATCTTACTTTAAAAAGTGAAAATTACAAATAAGTTTTATTTCTTTTAGATGACTTCATGGTCATATTTTATCAAAGACTTTATTATCAATTTTGATTATGCTCTCCACAATTTTGTAACTTAAATACTTGTATAGTTTCAATAATCTCTTCATACTTGGATGCTTGTTCTTTTGTATGATAGTGAGGGATTAGGCCAAAATTCCCCCGTGAAAGACTTAGGGCCGAGGGTTCCTCAAATTCTCATGGGCGGTAAACTACAATTTTTTATCTCAAAGGGAAGGAAGCATAAGAGAGATCCTAAAATTTTGATGGGTGGTAAACTACATTTTTTTACTTTAAAGGGAAGGAAGCACCACAATCTTGTATATCTAAGCGCATGAAAGAAAGAGGGGTTTTTGAATTTATTTTATTTTTTCCTTATAACCCACATAGTGTCCATATCTCTATTTTTGTTCTAAACCCTAAGTTTCCTAAGTCCCAAGGTTCTCCATAAAATCTCTAATGAATGAGGGACTCCCCATATTCTAGCCACTAAACAAATGTAGAAGAAGCAATGCCTTTCACTAGAAACCCTCATTTATAATAATAATCATAGGCCCAAACAACAATTCAATATTTCTAAGTTAAAATGATGCATGATATGATGAGTATGTTTCAAAAACCTATCACCACCCAACGATATCTACAACCACAAACTTAACGTCAACCAACTATTCACCAAGTAGTTTCCATTGTTCAACAAATCTTTGAAATGTAGACATTAAATTGTCAATGTCTAAATTTGTTAGGGATTTCAATGACAACAAAATTGATTCTTGGATACATATTATGGAAGCTTATTTCAAAACCTAGCCAAACTTGGCAATGCCCAACAAGATTTCGGTTGCGAAATTCACATGGAGGACTATGCCGTTACATTTTGGGAAGCTCATGCCCAACATTTCATAGCTAACAAGCAATCCCTAAATGACCTTTGAGGATATTTAAAGGGTGTCCTCCATAATAATTTTTATCCTTTAAAGTACAAGGGTGCTTTCCTAGAAAAGTGTCTATATCTTCAATAAATTTTAACAATTTGTCCAATAGTTTATTGACTACAAAACTTCCATCAAGCTTAAGGTTAGAGACTTTGAAGGAACTCTCTATGTTAAGTGCATTTATGAAATATTTTTGCATTTAGGAAAGGAACTTGAAATATCCTCTATTAATTCCCTATAGTGCACCTTCAAGTTTTCTTCCAAAATAAAAGATATAATGATTAAGAACAATCTTGTCAATCAAAAGAAGCTTATTTCCTCCTCTCAAGCTCCTTCCACTTCAAAGGGATAACCCTATACCAATGACTAGAACTAGATGCTCCCACACACAACACTTGCTATTGGGAAACAAAAGAAGTAGTGCTCCTACCATGAGAAATATGGACATTCTAATGATCTGTACAAGGTTCGTAGGCCAATATCACTAAGAAGGATTAAGATGTCCTTGCTAAACAACAATAATTCTTTCAATATTCTAACATAGGTGTCATCATCCCATTTACAATAGATATACACCTAGTTCTAATGGCCAAGAACTATATAAATAGTGAGGAAGAAACAATGTTCACTCAAAACCGCTAGATCATGAACAAATTAGATCCTATCATCATGGACAGTGGAAACTAGAAGAATCTAGGGTTCGAACAATTAGTAGTAGACTTGCAATAATTGATTGTTCATCACCCCAATTGTTGGATTTATTTGGTAGACCAAGTTCTACATAGGTGTCCAACAAAGGTTTAGTTTAGTTTAGTGTAGGGACATTCAATTCCTACAAGATGGAAATTTCACTCGAAGAATGTAACAAGACTTAAGGTAGGGAGGTAGGTTGCAATGAAGGGTTTTACCATTTCTTGAGATTAATTTTTAACATCATTTAGTCTATATATCCACAACTTCACACATTATGTAAGGCGTTCACATGCATTACATTCATCATAACATAAAATAGTAGCTATATACCAACCATCTAGACAAAATATTATAGCCATGAGGGTCTTGGAATAGTCTAGTCCAATATATCACCAAGTAAATAATCTTTACAACATGATTGTGGGTACTCCATCCATAATAGTGGAAATAATAAAAATAACAATATTAAAAACCACCAAATAAATAACAAACTTCTTTTGTAGTCCCTAAAGGCCTTTTATAATTTTTAGATTGATGATCATTTCTAGCCATGGCAGAACCCTAACTTAACTAACTTCTTTGGCTACATAAATACAATCCATTACATGTTAATAAATACTAACCAAAATAACCCACAAAAATAGGTGTTCCTCTTGTCTTCTTGATCTTATATGTGTTTGACTTGGTTATTTCTTTGATTCCATGTGCCATCACTATGGTTTTCCAAGTGTCACACCATTTTTATTCTACTATACTGCTCTACTCCAAAAATGAAAGGTTCAAGACCAATTCATATCAACTTGAATTTGTTAAGGAACATGAACAACCTACTCTTCTCACTCAAAAAAAATTCATCTCCTTTGCCACTAGACCCTTTGGGTGATGTCACTCCTCTAAGTGATTTTGATTTGATTTTGGGAAGGACAAGTATCATCTTGCCATATATGAACAATATGATCTCTATTTCAACACGTACAAGTTGCACATGTATGGTAAGCCATATAAATCACTTCATCTTCTATTTTCCTAGCTATACTTCATGACAGGTAGACTATTTATATATGTCACTTTTAACAAAGTTGATGTCATTGTGATTTGTCTATTAAGTTAAGGAAGAAAGCAAAGAGGAGCTACCTCCCTTGATATACCATTGGTAGGTTTATACTATTTATGTTCTTGAATAAATCAATGGTTTGTCTTGCATTCGAAACACACACCATTCCATGGAGTTGGTTCATATTTCTTTCTCACTCAATTTCCATGCAAATTGTGCTTGCCTTATGGAGAGTGCAAAAATTGAGTGACAATTCACATGACTTTTAGAGGATGGAAATTTAGTGCTATCCTATTCTCTTGTGGATTATAAACCTTGGTAATTTCCAAGAACAAAACAAAGGAGTGGCATATTTTCCCATACTACAAGGCCCTTAACAAGGTCGCTATTAAGAGTCATCACTCTTTGCCCGAAATTGATGTCTTTATTGATTCATTGAAGGCGATAAGTATTTCACACACCTTTTTTTATGTCATCACCAAGTGTATATATCAAACCCTATAATACAATTTTCAAGTCCAAGATTGGTCTCTTTGAATGATGGGTCATGCCTAATTCCAGCGTCACTAATGCACTAACCATTTTAATGAGGATTATCATTGAGATTTCTCAGTCACATCCTTAGTAAGTTTAGTGGTCTACTTAAATGATATTTTGGTTTTCAATAATTGTTAGTTAGATTAGTGATAATAGGTTTTCACTATTTTGGACTTCTTGTAAGACCATAAATTGTAGGAAAAAGGAAAAAATCATTCTTTCGACAAACTGGTCCAATAAGTAGTCTTTGTGATTGATGCAATAAGATTTCAAATAGATCCTACTAAAGTTTAGATTTTTAAATATTAAATCACTCCTCATCTACCACCACTTACATATTTCCCACCCACTAAAACATGCCAACAATCAAGAGACTTTTTTTTTGGAAAATATTGAAGTAGAATGAACATTTAAATGTTGAAAGATTCTCTTTCCTCTAAACAAGTGCTTGCACTTCTTGACTTTTTTGTTGACTTGTAACAGCCTTTTGAGATCAAGAAAAATGATTCACAATATGCATTTACACTGTGGGAAGACATCTAGCGACACATGATGCATTGGTCCAAACACTCAGGTAATATAGATACTAGATATCCTTATCCCTTGAATTTTTGAATTCTCTAAGTCTAAAATTCAAGAGAAAAGGCATTCAAAATGAAAATAAATTTGACAGTTTTATTTACATGTACTTGTCTTCCCATGATGCACTATGGGAAGATATCTAATGACACATGATGCATTGGTCCAAACACTCAAGTAATAGAGATACTAGATATCCTTATCCCTTGAATTTTTGAAATTCTCTAAGTCTAAAATTCAAGAGAAAAGACATTTAAAATGAAAATAAATTTGACAGTTTTATTTACTTGTACACACAGACATTCAACATTCAATAGTTCATTCCCTAAATATGGACCATGTAAAAAAACCTATTATCTTACATGTGTAGTCTATGAGGGTTGGAAAATCTAATATCCTCATACCCTTACTTTGATATGGTCCTGGAGTCCATCCAACAATCCATCTTAGTTAATTAGTGGTGTCTTCCTCATGTATGAATTTGTCTTCTTTGTATCAAGAAGGTCCAGTCTTCATCATATGAGGGACATTAACATGTTTGGTGTGAAGAAAAAATTGTTACACATGCAAACGAGTACTCCTTTTGGATTTCCATGTTGAAACAAGTGAAATATCACATCTATCGACCAAAATGTGAGTTGTAGTGGCGCTCTCGAGGCCTTGGAAATCCATCTCTATAGATTTTGAGTTTTCTAGCCACCACTCAAAGCACGATTTCATCTATGTGGAAATAAGTATATTTTTCAAAATAACAATTTTTATAGTATAAAAAATAACTATTAACCTATGTTGCATGGGGACCTGTCCTCCCCCACCACCCCCCCCTAAAAAAACCTCAGACCCATCGTTTCGACATTTTAGGAACTTGGGGAGATGTAGGAAACATCCCCAATTTGTCGAGGACTTCATCGAGGACTCATGGACTTGCTAGTCATACCCACGATGTTCTAAGAATATTTCAGAGACATTCTGGGTAGATTTTAGGGACATTTCAAGAAGATTTCAATATGTCCCAAGCAAATGTTGGGGATATTCTAGGCATGTATCTTCAGTTTTGACAATGATCATTGATGATTAAACAATATGATCATTTTTCCCATCCATTTTTTAAATATTGTAATGAATCTAAATCTAAATTTATAAATATTGTAACTTGAAACATGGGTTTTGATTTGGGTATCTAGTGATTTAAATATTGTCCTTTAAGCAACATCATTATAGCGAGAAAGACCTCCATGTGAAAAAACCAAGAAATACAACCTCTTGAAGATTTGTTCCTTGTGATTGTTGCTCTTGTTCACCTCATTTTTTGGATCATATTAGCTTTTACATATTTTAGATGGGTGTCCACAAGTTATTCAAGTCTAGTTATTCCACCATTCGAACCTGAAACATTGTGAAAACAATAAAATAGTAGTGACTTAGATTGGTTATTAGAGGTTTAAATAAAATCCTATTCAATCACCTTATTAATATGAAATATGAATCTAATCTCTTTACATAATGCATACATGTGTCTCCCAAAGTGTTTTCTAGTGGTTTTAAACAAAGTCATAAAAATAATGAAGAACCTAATAAGAGGAAATGCCTTTTAACATAATCAC
>ML789121.1:27778-43159 GCA_009831015.1 Picea engelmannii | reverse complement strand
TATAGAAGATTGTGTGCTCGTTTTACCATTGACAATACCCTTGTCACCCAGCCATAGGTCGAAGCCACCCTCTGAGCACCTTAACCTTGACTGAGAATTACTTCTAAAGCAAACCCTAGGCTAGATAGCCAAACAAGGTGTAGCGCATCTTCCTCCAAGGATAGTGCAACAACAATAGCTGATTAGATAGTCCAAACCCTAGCCAAGAGATAGTCCAAGCCAACACTGAAAACTGGTAGCTGTAGCAACTGCACCTGCAGCTCTCCTCCACACGTGCGTACCAAACTGGGAATTGTAGTGCGCACCAGTTGCTGCTCTGCAATAATGATATGTGTCAAATGAGAACTGATGCCCTATATTTATAGTGGTTCTATTAGATTTTCTAGGGACGACTTCTCCTTCTAGGTACAAGTCTGTTCAATATATTATTATTATTTCTGGACGACTTCTTCTCTTGGAGACTGATAAACTAATATAAATTATCTTCTTGAGCCGACAAGACTTCTAGGGTTATTAGCGAACTTATTAGGGTTTTCTCTTTCTTTCCGGAGTCTTTTATTCTTGTCAGGTTTATACATGGAGGTCAATACCTCCCGCAGCTACCCTAATATTAACACTCCCTCATAGCTAGGGAGGTATTACAGGTAATGGTCTTGAGAACAAAAACATATCGTTCACCTGGTAGCATCAACATAGTCGTTTAGACTATCTCATGACTAGATCATGAGAATCACCATCACCATCAACTGCATCATCTCTCAAAACCATACTTCATCTGAGTAATCAGACATGATGTTGCATAAGTCACTCACACCATATAGTGATATAAGAGTCATTCTTATAATCTATAAGTGTAAATGCTATGAACTATTTTCTGTCTGGAAAATATTTGTTCATCATTCGTCTCGATGATGATTATCTCCAATAAACTATTGATAGTCTTCAAGGCAATTAGAACAAAGATAGAACACAACTATGTCTATCCATAGTAGTATATAACTACAATCCAGTGGTAAACTACCACAACAAGTAACACACAAGTACTTGATCAACAACGTATAGTCACGAATGGTGGAACATATCCACCAGTGTAGTCTTCATCTACTGTCATACAGTCTTCATAACAAACATTTAATAGAAACCTGCACATAAACAATGTTATGATATAAATGGAGTCATTTGGACCAATCTTTCACTCACATTTGTGATCTGTGAAAGAATATATTCCCTCAGAGTAGAACAATGATATATCTAGACTATTCTTCTCAAGCACGAAAGAATAATTGTCCTGTCTTCTGAACCTAGACCATTCCCCACCCCGAACCATTCTTCCTACACTAATCAAAGTGCACCCTGGAGAGAATGTATAACCCTAAGGAATGTTTAGTCTGGACCATTCCTCCTACACTAATCAAAGTGCACCCTGGAGAGAATGTATAAACCCTAAGGAATGTATGTCCCTGATTGTTGAGCCTAGACCATTCCCCACCCTGGGCCATTCCTCCTACACTAATCAAAGTGCACCGTATCTAGAGAATGTATAAACCCTAAGGAATGACTGTCTGGACCATTTCCTCTGTTAACCATAAGAGGAAAAGACTATCCTTCATCAACCTCCAAAAATGGACCATTCATCATGTTAACCACAATGAGAAATCGTTGTCCGGTGAGGCGGGCCAGTCTTCTTGAGTAACCCTCAAGAAGAGAGACTTCCCTAGACCACTCCCCATGTTAACCACAATGGGAAGTAGTTGTCTATGATAAATCAGTAATCAGACTACTTCCCACGTTAACCACAATGGGAAGTCACTGTTCGTCAGAAATGTCAATCCACTTTCCGAACATGAAAGCATCTATCCAAGATGGACTATTTTTTAATGAATGTCTTCAATAATATTTCCAGTGCTCCCTCCCAACATGGGAGTCATTTCTTTATTTTTCAATAAGGAAGTTGTTTACACAAGCTCCATCTTGAGTACGCAAACCCTTTCATTTTAGATAGAAGCTTTACCAAAATGTCTCCTTATCTGCTCATCTATGGAGTTATGTATTGGAGAACCACTTTATCCTTCCTGGACTTCATCATGGATAATTTAATTCTTGATTTCAAATGTACTTTAGTCTGGAACACTGTGAAGGCTTCATGTAGATTTGAACAATAGAGTATATCATTGCTGGAAAACTAGAACATATCCATGTGGTACTTCTTATGTCATCATGAGATCTGATCTACTGAGTAATCATCTTGATGTTATAGGGAATCTTCACCACGCTTTTGTTGTGCACTGAAGGTTCTTCCACCAAGTTGTCTTCTTCTATGTTCATACAAGGGTCTCTTTCTAGTATGCCTTAATGTCTTGAGATTTCTCTTCATACGCTCTTTATTCAATTTCTCTTGAGAACATTATTTGTATTAATTTGATGTAGAACTCCAACTCATAGATGTTGTGGATTCTATAATGAATCATGTGGAGATAAGTCTGGTTTACTAGAACAAGTAATCATCATAGTCTTCTCCCTCCATCTGGGATAACCTCTAGTTCTAGGTCTCGCAATGATTTCATTCATAAGTCTTCCATACACTGTTCTTTATCACGACTTTTAGTTCTTCTGCTTGATTTATTTTAGTGAGTTCATATCAGGCTGGTAATCTTGTGATTCTTGATACAATGACTGGTTGTTATGATTTCTCTTTCTTTCTTGGAATCTTCATGTTTTTCTTTAGTTCTTGGGTCCATGGAGTTTCTTATAGATTCCATGCCCTAGATATTCCACTTCTTCCTTTCAACATAGGGTCACAGACCTGGATGGACAACCAGGGATACTTTAAGGCTTCTCCTCGAGGAAGACTTCTTGAACTGAACACATACTGCCTTTCATGGTTACTACCATGGATGTATACTTCATCATTTTCAATGGATCATAGAATTATCTCCTTCCTAACCCTTGCTTCATGTAAGAGTGCATATAATCGGCTCCCTCCATCTAACAAAGTCCACGCTTCCATCTGCATCGTTATTGTCTTCTACAATATATAATTGACTCTCTTGTCTAACATAATCCACGCTTTCGTCTTGTTGTCTTCTACAAAACGTCATAAGTATTTTTCTAATTTCCTCTCGATCGTTGACTTCTTTCTATGTTTTCTTCTTCTAATTCTCTTCATGATTGATTCAGTTTAATAGCTTCCACATGATTTTTATTTCATCCTTTCATGTGTATTATCTAATGATATCCATTTTCATCTTGTTTGTTCTTCCATAGGTATAGTTCTTCTTGGAACACATTATCTTCCAAGAGATAGATACACAAGATATTTACAAAGATGATGCAAACAAGATATGTACAAGAAATAAGAAGAGTGTTGTTACCTTTTAGAAGAAGAAGTCTCTTCTATCCTGCTTAGTCTTCTTTGTAGGTTCCTTTTCTTCGGCAATTGATGCTTTTTGTTTCTCCTTCATTTTATTTAGATCGGGACAATGATTCTTGTAGTGACCATACTTTAGACAGTTGAAGCATTGTACTTCTGAAATGTCTTTCGCTTGATTTGTCTTCCTCCTTGAACCAAACTTCCTTTTGGTCCTGAAGTTCTTGAATCTTGTTGTGAAGGCTTGATCGTCGTACCTCTTTTGGGGTTTCTCTTTTGCATTGATCCTTGATTTTTCTTGAGCACAGCAAGCCCAAAGTTCTCCAAATGTCGTATAATCCTTCCTTGTGCTCATGCTTGGGACAAATGCATCCCATGCCTTGGGAAGACCATTGAGTACTATGTTCACCAATTCCTTTTCCAAAATGGTCTCTCCAACAGCTTTTAGTTGATCTCTTAACTAAGAGATCCTCACAAAATATGATGTTATGATGTCATCATTATTCATCTTCATGTCACGGAGCTCATTCTTCAGACTCATAACGTGTCCAATGTTTCTAACTGAGAAGAGATTTGTTAGGACATCGTATATCTTCTTCAATGAGTCAATATGGGAGATGTAGGTTATCAAGTGGTCTTTTATAGAATCCACTACGATACACATGGCATTGATGTCAACATCTTTGAACTTCTCAATAGCTGCAACATTCTGCGGTTCCTTCTCTTTTCCTTCTTCAAACTCTGGTTTCACGATATTCCCTTTCACGATATCCAACACTTTATTCTTGGCAAGGATGAGGTCAATCCTTGTCTTCCACACTTTGAAGTTAGAGGCTCCATCTAAATTGTTCTCTGACTTCATAGAATAAGTCATGGTTTCTTTGACTTGGTCAAACGCTAGATTTGACCACAAACTCAATATTCACGTCTTGGCTTGCTGAGAGTATTAGGGAATGCGTTAGGCTAGAGTGCACTGATCTATCTAGAGATTGGGTCAATCCATTCACTTAAGCTGCCTCAACAGGAGGTTTAGGGTTTCTACAACTACTCCTGCTAGTAACCCTAGCAACAGTGTCTTGGAAACTACTTATGCCAGTAACCCTAGCGGTAGTTCCTTAATGAGCTCAATATCCTAGCGGTTATGTTTCCTTCTAGCGTTTAGACTGAATGAAGGAGGTGTCAGCCCATAACCTGTTAGAATATAGAAGATTGTGTGCGCATTTTACCATTGACAATACCTTTGTCACCCAACCATAGGCTGAAGCCACCCTCCGAGCACCTTAACCTTGATTGAGAATTTCTCTGGAAGCAAACCCTAGGCTAGATAGCCAAACAACGTGTAGCCCATCTTCCTCCAAGGATATCGCACCAACAATAGCTGATCAGATAGTCAAAACCGTAGCCAAGAGATAGTCCAAGCCAACACTGAAAACTGGTTGCTGCAACTCTCCTACACATGTGCGCACCAAACTAGGAACTGGAATGTGCACCATTTGTTGCTCTGCAATTCTGAGATGTGTCAAATGAGAACTGGCGCCCTGTATTTATCGTGGTTCTACCAGATTTGTTGGGGCCGACTTCTCCTTCTGGGTGCAGGTCTGTTCAGTATATTATTATTATTTTTGGTCAACTTCTTCTCATGGAGACTAATAACCTAATATAAATTATCTTCTTGAGCCGACAAGACTTCTAGGGTTATTAGCCAGCTCATTAAGGTTTTCTCTTCCTTTTTGGAGTCTTATATTCTCATCAGGTTTACACGTGGAGGTAAATACCTCCCCTGGCTACCATAATATTAACACAGAGATGCATCCCTCGACACCACCGTTCCCAAGTTCGAAAAACTAAATAGTTACATTTATGTTTCTTAAAGCTAAACTTTATTTTTCTCATTTCCAGATATTAATAATATAATGTCACTCATCCCTTTTCTTAATTGACAGAGTTTTTTTAGAACTAGTAAATGTAACTGCTATGTATAATGCTATATAATATAGGTTATTATACTTGCAAGCAATTATATATATATATATTATTTTATTATTATTTTATGCATGTGCTCTTGCAAGTTTTTCTTCCAATTTAAATGCGGCTATGCTATATGTCTTCTTCTTTGTGTTAAATATGAATTATATGTATCATAATTCATCTGCATATGATGCTCTATTTCATGTAATTTTAGGTGTCTTTCTACCATAATTGCCTTGGGATTCATCCTTATTAGATGCCCTAAGGGGTTATTCGTTTTATCTGTGATATTATATCTACAACGACATCTAAATTGGCCTAAAGTAGTTCTCTCTATCTTGCCTCTGATAAGTCACTTTTCAATCTACCAAGTATCCAATAAACCTTCATTGATTTCTAACTTTTTTGTGACTCCATTTCCCAATGAACTTTCTGTCCACATTGCCACCAACTCTATAAATCCAATTTCATCTTAGAGATCTAGCCTTTGGATGAAATACCAAATTAAGACTTTCAATGATTGATTTGAAGAGAGAGAGAGTCCCCTATGGGTTGGAAGGGCTAGCTTCCAGCCTCAAGTTGGTTTGTGATTACCTTTGTGAATTTCCTCCTTAGCTAATGCAATTTACAGAGTGATAACATTTTTGCGTCGTTATCGAGGAGCGAAGGTGAATATTGATGGTGAACAATAGTCAAACACAAAAAGGTTGTACATCATTCACCTGACGACTCCAACCTTGAATAATCCCTATAACTACGCCCTCTAGAACTATGACCTGTGGAACTATGCCCTCTGGAACTATTCCCTTTGGAACTATGACCTGGAACTATGACCTGTGGAACTATGACTTGTGGAACTGTGACTTGTGGAACTATGCCCTCTGGAACTATGACCTCTGGAACTCTAACCTCTAGAACTACACCCTGTAGAACTATGACCTGTGGAACTGTGACCTGTGGAACTATGACCTATGGAACTATGCTCTCTGGAACTATGACCTGTTGAACTATGCCCTTTGGAACTATCTCGTGTGTAAATATGCCCTCTAGAACTATGCCATATGGAACTATGACCTGTGGAACTATGCCCTCTGGAACTATGACCTATGGAAATATGCCCTATGGAACTACGCCCTATGGAACTATGACTTGTGGAACTACGCCCTTTGGAACTATGACCTATGGAACTATGACCTCTAGAACTACGCCCTGTAGAACTATGACCTGTGGAACTATGACCTATGGAACTACGCCATCTAGAACTATGAATTGTGGAACTACACCCTTTGGAACTACGCCCTCTGGAACTATGACCTGTGGAACTATGCCCTCTGGAACTATGCCCTCTAGAACTATGACCTGTGGAATTGTGACTTGTGGAACTATGCCCTCTAGAACTAGGCCCTCTAGAACTATGACCTGTGGAATTGTGAACTGTGGAACTATGCCCTCTAGAACTACGACCTCTGGAACTATGCCCTATGGAACTATGACCTATGGAACTACGCCCTGTGGAACTACGCCCTTTGGAACTATGACCTTTGGAACTATGCCCTCGGGAACTATGCCCTCTTGAACTACGCCCTCTTCAACTATGACCTTTGTAACTATCCCCTCTAGACCTATGCCCTGTGGAACTATGACCTCTGGAGCTATGACCTCTAGAACTATGCCCTGTGGAACTATGACCTGTGGAACTACGCCCCCCAGAACTATGACCTGTGGAACTTTGACCTGTGGAGCTACGCCCTCAAGAACTATGACCTATGGAACTGTGACTTGTGGAACTGCACCCTATGGAACTATGACCTCTAGAACTATGCCCTCTGGAGCTATGACATGTGGAATTGTGACCTGTGGGAATAGTTCCACAAGTTATAGTTCCAGAGGGGGTAGTTCCACGGGTCATATTTCTAGAGGGCATAGTTCCACAAGTCATAGTTCCAGAGGGCGTAGTTCCACAAGTCACAGTTCCATAGCTCATAGTTCCAAACAGTGTAGTTACATAGGTCAAATTTCCACAGGTCATAGTTCTGGGGGGCATAGTTCCACAGGTCATAGTTCCACATGTCATAGTTCCACAGGTCATAGTTCCATAGGGCGTAGTTCTAGAGGTCATAGTTCCAGAGGGCGTAGTTACAGAGGGCGTAGTTCCAGAGGTCATAGTTCAAGAGGGTGTAGTTCCAGAGGGCATAGTTCCAAAGGTCATAGTTCCAAAGGGCATAGTTCCATAGGTCATAGTTCCAAAGGTCATAATTCCACACGTCATAGTTCCAGAGGGCCTAGTTCTAGAGGGCGTAGTTCCACAAGTCACAGTTCCAGAGGTCATAGTTCCAAAGGTCATAGTTCCAGAGGGCGTAATTCCAAAGGGTGTAATTCTAGAGGGCGTAATTCCACAGGTCATAGTTCCATAGGGCATAGTTCTAGAGGGCGTAGTTCCAGAGGGAGTAGTTCCATAGGTCATAGTTCCAGAGGGCATAGTTCCATAGGTCATAGTTGCAGAGGGCATAGTTCTACAGGTCACAGTTCCATAGGTCATAGTTCTACAAGGAATAGTTCTAGAGGTCATAGTTCCACAGGTCATAGTTCTAGAGGGCGTAGTTCCACACATCACAGTTCCAGAGGTCATAGTTCCAGATTTCATAGTTCTAGAGGGTGTAGTTCCATAGGTCCTAGTTCTAGAGGGTGTAGTTCCACAGGTCATAGTTCTAGAGGGCGTAGTTCCACAGGTCATAGTTCCAGAGGGCATAGTTCCATAGGTCATAGGTCTATAGGTCACAGTTCCATAGGTCATAGTTCTACAGGGCATAGTTCTAGAGGTCATCATGAAAGAGGTCATAGTTCTAGAGGGCATAGTTCCAAAAGTCGCAATTCCAAAGGTCATTGTTCCACGGGTCATATTTCCAGAGGGCATAGTTCTAGAGGGCATATTTTCAGAGGGCATAGTTCCACAAGTCATAGTTCCATAGGGAATAGTTCCAAAGGTCATAGTTCCATAGGGCGTTGTTACACAGGTCATAGTTCCACAGGTCACAATTCCATAAATCATAGTTCCAGAGGGCATAGTTCTAGATGTCATAGTTCCAAAGGTCATAGTTCCAGAGGGCGTAGTTCCACAAGTCATAGTTCCACAGGTCATACTTCTAGAGGGCATAGTTCCATAGGTCAAAGTTCCATAGGTCATCATTATGGAGGGCGTAGTTCCACAGGTCATAGTTTTGGAGGGCGTAGTTGCACAGGTCATAGTTCCACATGTCATAGTTCCATAAGTCATAGTTTCACAGGGCGTAGTTCTAGAGGTATAGTTCCATAGGTCATAGTTCTAGAGGGTGTAGTTCTAGAGGGCATAGTTCCATAGGTCATAGTTCAAAACAAAGTATTTCTAGAGGGAGTAGTTCTATAGGTCATAGTTCTAGAGGGCGTAGTTCCACAGGTCATAGTTCCAAAGGGCATAGTTCCACAGGTCATAGTTTCGGAGGGCGTAGTTCCACAAATCATAGTTCCACAGGTCACAATTGCACAGGTCATAGTTCTAGAGGGAATACTTCTAGAGGAAGTAGTTCTACAAGTCATAGTTCCATAGGTCATAGTTCCAAAGGGCATAGTTGCAGAGGGTGTAGCTGCAGAGGGCGTAGTTCCAGAGGGCGTTGTTCTAGAGGGCATAGTTCCACAGGTCATAGTTCGAAAGGGCATAGTTCCACAGGTCATACTTCCAGAGGGCATAGTTCCATAGGTCATAGTTCCACAGGTCACAGTTCCATAGGTCATAGTTCTACAGGGCGTAGTTCTAGAGTTTAGAGTTCCAGAGGTCATAGTTCCAGAGGGTGTAGTTCCACAAGTAACATTTCCATAGGTCATAGTTCCACATGTCATAGTTCCAAGTCATAGTTCTATAAGGTGTAGTTCCAGAGGGTGTATTTCCAGAGGGCATAGTTCCACAGGTCATAATTCCAGAGGGCGTAGTTACAAGGATTCTTCAAGGTTGGAGTTGCCAAGTAAATGATGTACAAACTTTCTATGTCTGACTATTGCTCACCATCAGTACTCAGATATGAACTTTGTCATTTATCCTAGGGAAGATTTCACCTTTGCTCTCCGATAACGGTGCCAAAATGTTATCACTCTGTAAATTACCTTAGCTAAGGAGGAAAATCACAAAGGTAATCACAAACCAACTTGAGGCTGGAAGCTAGCCCTTCCAACCCAGAGGAGTCTCTCTCTCTTCAAATCAATCACTAAAAGGATTGATTTGGTATTTCATCCAAAGGATATATCTCTAAGATGAAATTGGATTTATAGAGTTGGTGGCAATGTGGACAGAATGTTCATTGGGCAATGGAGTAAAAAAAAAGTCACAAATCAATGAAGGTTTACTGGATACTTGGTAGATTGAAAATTTACTTCTCAGAGGCAAGATAGAGAGAACTACTTTAGGCCAATTAGATGTCGTTGTAGATAGAAGATCACATAGAAAAAAAAAACCCCTTAGGGCATATAACAAGGATGAATCCCTAGATAATTATGGTAGAAAGACAACAAAAATTACATGCAACAGAGCATCATATGCAGATGAATTCTGATACATACAATTAATATTTAACACAAATAAGAAGACATATAGAATAGATGCATTTAAAATAGAAGAAAAAACTGTAAGAGCACATGCATAAAATAATAATAAAATAATATATATATATAACCACTTGCAAGTATAATAGCCTATATTATATAGTATTATACATAGCAGTTACATTTACTAGTTCTAAACAAACTCTGTCAATTAAGAAAAGGGATGAGTGGCATTATATTATTAATATCTCGAAATGAGAAAAATATAATTTAGCTTTAGGAAACATAAATGTAACAATTTAGTTTTTCGAACTTGGGAATGGTGGTGTCGAGGGATCCATCTTCGCTCATCCAATTTTTCCAAGTGACAACAATTATATATATATGTTATGAACATAAATATAATTAATTAATTAATAATAATTATTATGTTATGAATATCTATTTATATGTATATTTATGTTCATAACAATATATAACCACTTGAAAGTATAATAGCATATATTATAGTATTATACATACCGGTTACATTTACTAGCTCTAAGAAAACTCTCGAAATTAAGAAAGGGGATGAGGGACATTACATTATTAATATCTAGAAATGAGAAAAATATAGTTTATCTTTAGGAAACATAAATGTAACTATTTTCAATTTTCAATAAGGTCCATGAAGAGTCCATGAGCCAAATGCTTATTTCCTTATAACAACTTTTCTTCGTCATATTTCTTGTTTATGGTGATTATGTTAAAAGGCATTTCCTTTAGTAGGTTCTTCATTATTTTTATGACTTTGTTTAAAACCACTAGAAAACTATAGCGGACCTCATCGTTACGACAACAACTCTAATAACAGGTGCAATTTTTTTTTTTTAAAGTGTGTGCACACGTGTAGAAGTAACAAACACACTTGACTCTACGTCGCCACTCGAACCAACAAGACGCAACCACGGAAAAAGTAAAATTGACCACCCGCCCGTCCTACCCTGCAAAGTTAGGACCTTCAAGACACATAATCAACGCTCAAGCCCAGGTTCCCATCGATTTTAACCATTTAAGGTCTCAAGGCTGGCGACTATTCTGAGGAACATGGAGGTGTCTACATCGCACTCGACACAACAGACCAAGCATCTAACTGATTACAATCAAGTGCAAAAAAATAAGAAGAACAAATACGTCCCTTACAGAAGGCGCACGACAAGAAGGACTCCGACAACGAATACCCACGTTCAACATTATTTAAATGACCAACTTTCCTCATTTACTAAATCTTAAAAGTTTATGGTACTTAGTTCAGGGCACCCTTCATTATATAAGTCGTCAACGGTAAAATTCTTTCGCATTTGAATAAAATGACAATGTTATTACGTTTTATATGATATCAACACTAACCTTATGTTTTATTTTTACAAATAACTAACCTTTCGTTTTACTTTATAATGAAATTACAAGGACTAACCTTACAACTTAGTAACCCACCACATTACATGGATAAATTCCTAATTTGAGCGTCACCTTTTTGTTATGTTACAGGATCCTTACCCTCACATCATTAAGAACAATATATGAATGACTCTATTTTTAAGTAAGCAAACTGGCATTCATAAATGCAACATTAACCTTAATTACCACATTTAAAATTTAATATTAATTACAACATTCCATGATTAGTTACAACATTTAATTATAGTCTGAAGACTGCATTCTATAAGTACAACTTTTATTATTCATTACAACATGTAATATTTAATATTAATTACAACCTTCTATAATTAATTACAACATTTAATTATAAAATGAAAGTTGGCATTCTATAATGACCATATTAAACTTATAACAGTAGTTGCAACTAAATAACAATAACCATGTTACTACCATGTTTTAATAACCTTAGCAATACTTATATAATGTAAACATGGAATTCTATTATTTTAAATGAGAGGAGAATCGAAAATAGGGGTCTTAACTTAAGTATTACCATGATATTATATTGTAGTCAACCTACCCTTACACATCACGATAACATTATGTTCTCATAACAGTCACAATTCGCTTTAAGGATTGTCTTAATCTTACGATAATAACTTTGCAATAGATAACCAAATGGAGACGGTCAAAGTAATCATTTTAGACTTCTTGTTCTCATTGATCATTGTAACGTAACATTCTAACTAATCACTCAGATTTAAGAAACATGGTAATCATTACTGCTCTGATTTAATGGTCAATATAACCGAACACTCTAAACCACCATTATAGAATTTATTGTTCTCATTAACCACTTTAACATTCTAATAATCATTCTAGTTAAGTTGTTGTAATCATTATTGCCCCCAATTAACAATCATTAAATCTTTTAATAATCTATCATTAAAAATCAAGGCGCTTTTATGTTCTTGAGGAAACATTCCAAAAGTTGTTCCTCAAATAAAGATCTGGGAAACTGGAGGCGAATGAATCAGTGGTTGTAATAGAAGAGGCCAGGGTCGAAATTCGTAACTGTCAGCATAGCCCTTTTTTATTTTTACAAGCCCATTGAATAGAAGTTGCTTAACACCATCAACAACTTTTAAGGTGGGTACAAAAGTCGAAACAGTCAGAAACAACGGAAGGGGGTTCGCTGCCAACTCCCAACACATAGCTTCTATCACCAGGCCCAACACGTGAGAATTCCGGATGAAGGGAATAGCACGAATCAAGGGTTCCTGGCCGCCATTAAGGGACACGCGAATGTTGTACACAGGAAATGGTGAAGGCAGGAATTCGCCAGGAATATGATAACCCAGGAGAGAAATGCGCAGAGGTCATAAGCATGCACCATCAAAGAAATTACCCAAAACAAATTGTAACCAACACTTAAATCCCAAGGATGAATCGCTTCTGAAAAGAAAGGAGGTGAGTCCGTGGTTTTCCAAGAAGATAAGTGTGAATGCAAGGCCGCGTTCGAGAGAAATTCATCCGCATACAATTTAAGCCAATGCAGAGATCAGGTAACCCCAACTCGTAGAGATCAGGGTGGATTATGGAGGAGTGTCCTCAGTCTAAACGCTGAGAGCCCAAAACCAACAAGCAGAGAAATTCAAAAATCAAAACGCAGAGAAAATTGGGGCCAACGACACGCTGAGGGAAACACAACCGCAGAAGGAAATTTCAGAGCTCAAGGGAAGAAAAACACATTTAAAAGACTGACAGTTGGGGAGTATACTCCTCCCAACGAAGGAATTTATATAAAAATACACAGAGAGTATCACAAAAAAAAACACGCACGGAAATTCACCCCAATCACAGAGAACATTCCACAAAAAAAAACGCAGAAATATCACTGTCAAACACAGGGATTTTAACCCCAAAATGCGGAGAAATTCCACTATGTAACGCAGAAATATTACTGTCAAAAACGCAGAGATTTTTATCCCCCAAACGCAGGGAAATTTCCACTATAAAACACAGAAATATCACTGTCAAACCCAGGGATTTTTATCCACCAAAACGCCGAGAAATTTTTAACCACGACGCAGAGATTAAAAACCCTTATTAGTGGATGAATCAGATAGAAACAGGTTGCCAACAAGGGTTAAATTCATAGGTAATTATAAAATTCATCACTCAGCATTCGTAGGATAGAGTCAGGAGGTTTCACAAGCATTGTAACAATTATTCTATGCGAATCGACAAGGAAACATCAGATGCAACAAACTATTATATAAAATGGTAACGCCAGTACACTTTTCAATATACAAACAGATCTACATAAATCCTAGTGCTTTCTATTCTACCCAATAAATGACCATACCTTTGCCTCTTCGCCTACCTCGAATGATGATCCCACGCTCTGCGCCGCTCCTGCTCCATGGTGCTCCCGCTCACCAATCGTAGCAACTACACCGGTACCTCCCAGCCAATCGCTAGGGGTAATCTACTTCCCCCTTAGCCCCCCGAGCCGCAAAGCGGCCACACAAGATCCAGAGATAAGACTAGCTTCTCAGCTCGCCTCCAAGGCTGAGCTACCACTCCAATACAACTGAGAATTTCCCAACTCCTCACAAGCAAACAGTCAAGCCACAATCTGGCAGCGTAACGTTACGCTCACCGTTCATCTCCTTTCTTCCCCATTTTCCCCTTCTTTTATAGAAATTTGAGACCCACCTACTTTTCTAAATCATTATTAATTTAAGTTTTAATGACAATCCTCTAAAAATTCTCTATCGTCCAAGTGTCACTCATCCCCCACGTTTCTCCAAAATTATTTTCTTTAAAAATATTAAAACACTTATTTCCCTCACCCAACTATAGTCGCTCCTAAAATTACACCTAGTGTTCCTAGATCCCCTTACACGCTTTTAATAACTTTCCCTAAAAGAAGTTGCTAAATTTAGTTCATTTTAGTAAGTCCTTAATTGTTGATTCCCTTTTTCTTTTTACCCTATGTCCCCTTTTTCTTTTTACTAAAAAGATGGATGTGCTAATTAATCCTTTCATTATATTTTTGAATTCATTACTTTTATACTCTCACATGTTTCTTTTTAAATTTTTATTCCCTTCTTACAATTAAAACCTCATATTTTAATTAATTTACCCCTCTCTTCAATTTACACCCTTTAATTTTAAGAAGACTTTAACTAACACTTAGGAGGGTTTTAGTTTACGCCCTTATGTTTATTTTTGTAGGGTCTTTTCTTAAGGCTAATCAAAATTTTATCTTAGAGATGTTTTAAATTTAGGTTTAGATTTGAACTGGACGACATTTAATTAGGGGAGTCATTTTAAGAATTTCATCAAGCGTTAAGGTCTTAGGGTCATCTAGGTTCATCATCTCATCATCATCATCAATGCGACGTGCCCTTCAGGACGCACTACGTGCTCCAAGGGTGCCACTCACCTTGTTTGTTTCTGTTGCGCGACATGCCCTTCAGGATGCATCACGTGCTCCAAGGGTGCCACTCGCCAACTCGTGTTTCCATTGTGCGACGTGCCCTTCAGGATGCACCATGTGCTCCAAGGGTGACACTTGCCGACTTGACTAATTGGTAGACATCTATAACCCCTGGAGTCAACACTCCGCCAGGTGAACTTGTTGGAGACTAAGGGATCTAAGGAATAAGGCCCGCACCTTATTGCGCGCCCCTTAGAATCATCGTGAGCGACTGTCCCAGTCTTCCCTCACAACATCGTGGATCCTCTCGAACTAGATAATCGTTAACCTACAGTTCGAGCCATGGCGGGAGTGATAGTAGGCTGTGGTAGGGCTGTTGTCCACAGTTCTCCCTCAACCTCTCTGGAAATCGTGTGTGGCCCTTTTACTCCATATGTGAGTCTGGTCGGCAAGCTATCGTCAGACTGCATCATCAACCATCATGTCAGAACATGTCAACAACATATCATCAAATAAATAAAATATCATGGTAAATAAATCAACCCAAATAGCACACTCCCTGACTCAATCCGGAGTCCAAGGGGTTCCACCGATGCCTCTGCATCCT
>ML789121.1:8824-27728 GCA_009831015.1 Picea engelmannii | reverse complement strand
GTTGGTCTAAACTTCGTCCCGAAGTTTCTCAGTATCAATGCTGAAATAAAAGTACCACAGTATCATAAATCTATATATCAAACAAAAATGGTAACTGCTGGCGCATATCATATGCGTCCTCCCAGGACGCCGAGTGCGGACTATAACTGTCCCGCTAGACATTGACCTGATCTACCATTTGACGTCGTAACTGTCAAACGCGATGATCTAAAATGTGGACTGGCTCAGCCGTGAGCGCTCCCTCGTCCGATACCTGCAAGGAACTCATGTCAATCACGTGTGTAGGATCACTAATATAATGTCTCAAAACAGATACATGAAAAACATCGTTCATACGGCTCAAAGAATCAGGCAAGGCTAGTCGATAGGCCATGGGCCCCTTTCTCTCCACAATCTTGAAAGGTCCCATGAACCTAGGAGTGAGTTTAGCTCCCTTCCCAAACTTGATCAAACTCTTATGCAGTTTAACCCGCAAGAAGACTCGATCGCCGACCTCGTAACTACGGTCGACTCGGTGCGCATCCGCATACCTCTTCTGTCAATCCTGCGCTTCTTTTATCATTTGTCTTATGGTTTTCATTTGCTCTTCCATTTCTTGGATCGCTTTTGGTCCCACCAGGACCCTATCCTCAAGCCGATCCCAACTCAAGGGCGTCCGACATGGTCGCCCATAAAGGAACTCAAAAGGCCCCATCTTAATGGTGCTCTGGTAACTATTGTTGTAAGTGAACTCTACTAGAGGCAAGAATTACTCCCAATGCTTTTGTTGGTCCATTACGTACATGCGCAACATGTCTTCCGAGGTTTGGTTTGTTCGTTCGGTCTGTCCGTCCGTCTCTGGGTGATACGCAGTACTAAAATTAATTTGAGTTCCCAAGGCCTCTTGGAAACTCGTCCAAAATCGTCCAGTAAACACCGATCCTCGATCGGATATAATCCTCTTAGGCATGCCATGCAGCCCCCCTAATCTCACTGATGAAAACTCTCGCTGTGTCAGGGTCCTGATATGTCGTACGCACAGGAATAAAGTGAGCATTCTTCGTCAGAGTGTCTACTACTACAAAAATCGAGTCACGTCCCCTTGCCGTCAGTGGCAATCCAACAATAAAATCCATCGAAATAACTTCCCATTTCGTTTCCGGAATGGCATGTGGTTGAAGTAATCCTGTTGGGTGTCTATGTTCAACCTTTACCTGCTGACACTCGAGACATCTAGCCACAAAGTTGACTATGCCAGCCTTCATTCCCTTCCAGAAAAATAAGGGTTTAAGGTCTGCCCTCATCTTCGTAACTCCTAGGTGAGCCATGTAAACTGCTCTATGACCCTCGCTCAGGATCAACATCCTCAACTTGTCATTTGGCGGTACGTAAATCCGACCTCTAAACCTCAATAACCCATCGCTATCAAAAGAAAATCCCTCATATTGTGGTACCATCAATGTGTTTTGTCCGATAAAATCCTCGACTTCTTTGTACCAATCATCGTCACGCTGTAAAGTGAGAATCTTCTCACGTAGGTTCGTTTGAAGAGGAAACAATGAACACATGCGTGGCCTCTGACTCAAAGCATCCGCCACTCGGTTCATTGTTCCCTTTATGTAAGTAATCTCAAAGTCGTACTCGCTAAGCAAGTCGTAGGTCGTTTGTCAGTCCAAAAGGTAAAACAGTAAACTCGTAATGTCCAAATCTCGTCTTAAAGGCGATCTTAGGGACGTCATCCTCCTTGATCCGTAACTGGTGATACCCTGATTGCAAATCGATCTTGGAGAACACCGTCGCACCCTTCATTTGATTGAACAGATCATCAATTCTTGGTAAGGGATACTGATTCTTGATCGTAGCCTTGTTCAGTTGACGGTAGTCAATGCAAAGCCTCCATGATCCATCCTTCTTTCGAATGAAAATAACTGGTGCACCCCACGGTGACACACTAGGACGTATCAGTCCTAGGTCCAACAACTCCTTCAATTGCATTTTCAACTCTTGCAACTCTGGGGTTGACATCCGATAAGGCATTCTCGCTATCAGTTCAGTCCCCGGTTTGAGGTCTATGGTAAACTCCAATTCTCTTTCTGGCAGCATCCCAGATAACTCCTATGGAAACACATCCACAAACTCTTTCACCACTGGAAGGTGTTCTAGACCTTCTACTACTCCCTTTTCGTTTAGCACAAGGATTGCATAAAGCTTGCACCCCTTGCGCATACTCTTCCGTAACTGTAAGGAAGAGACAAACCTTAGGAATACTCCCTGGTTCCGTCCTACAATCACCCGTCTCTGTCCTTCATCATCGACCAAGCTCAACCTCTTCGTCTTACAGTTGAGTATCACCTCATGCGATTCCAGCCAATCCATACCAATCACGACATCATAAGATCCTAAGATTGTGACGTACAAGTTGACCCTCATGACAAACTCTCCCAGGTTAAGGGCCCGTAACCTTTCCTCCAACCTTCTGTTTGGCTCCAGAAGCCATCTCTACAAATCTAAACTCATCCTGTTCGACTGCCTTTACCTTAATCCTTTTTAGCGCTGCACCAGAAATAAAACTCTCAGTAGCACCTGGGTCTATCAAAATACTAAGGGTTTGGTCAATGACAATACCTATCGTCTCAAGCACTGTCGACTGGTGCTCTGCTTGGCAGTTATTCACCGCTGCGTGAATTCGATGGGCCTTGCCCATATCTCCCACTGTAGTGGGTCCGACTGATCCAGAAACTCTGGTCCTCTCCACAGGACAATCGCGTTGGTATTGTGGCTCCCCACACATCCAACACCCCTTCTTCGGCCCAGTAGTCCTGGTACCCGAAGTAGAAGATGACTGCCCACCGACCTGAAACCCTGGTATGTTCTGCTGAACAGGCCTAAACTGTTGCTGCTACGGGCGACGCTGGTGCTGGTGCTGTGGTCCTCGATAAGGTGTGCGTTTTTGAGGCGACGATCATCGAGGTGTAGTGAACATGGATTCCCTCTGGAAGCCACGATATCCCGGTGTATGTCTCACTGGTGTCTGGTGCTGCGGCGTTCCAGATGAACCCTGCCCTGCTGGTCTCACTGGAGTCCTGGTCTGACCCCCGCTGAATAGCTCCTCCTCTGCTATGAGGGCCTTTTGGACAACGTCGTGTAAGGTTTGAGGCATCAAGATCCTAACCTTTGCACGCAGGCTGCCCTTAAGGCCAAACACGAACCGGTTGACCTTGAGCTTTTATGTGTTAAGGTGCGGAGCATACTGGAGCAGCTCCGTAAAACGTGCCTCGTATTCGGGCACCGTATGACCTCCCTATCGTAATGCGTTGAACTCATTGAGCTGATGCTTAATGAATTCCTCTGAAAGGTACCTCTCTCGGAACCGTTCCTTGAACAGTTCCCATGACACGTCTTCCACGACCATGTTCAACTGTGGCAGGAGCGTCTTCCACCATAGAAGAGCGCTCCCCTTTAGTTGAAATACTGCCATGCGGACCTTCATGTTGGAGGTATAATTGCGAAGTGCGAAGCACATCGCCATATTCTCCAACCATGCATCGGCGGCTGCGCCGTCCGGGGCACCGAAGAACTCGAGAAATTTCACCTTCTTGAGTTCTCGATGAATGTTGATCAGAGCCTCGGACATGCGCTGAAAGGATCTCATCATCCCAATCACATCGCCAACCACTATCTACTCCTGTCCAAGAACCTGCTCGCCTCCCTGGGGGTTAGACCCCTCAGGTGTGGATGCTGTTGGAGGTGTCACGCCTCCTCCCCTAGTACCCCGTTGTCTGCCTAGGTCGAACCCGCTCTGATACCATATGTAGCGGACCTCATCGTTACGACAACAACTCTAATAACAGGTGCAAATTTTCTTTTTTAAAAGTGTGTGCACGCGTGTAGAGGTAACAAACACACTTGACTTTACGTCGCCACTCGAACCAACAAGATGCAACCACGACAAAAGTAAAACTGACCACCCACCCATCCTACCCTGCAAAGTTAGGACCTCCAAGACACATAATCAACGCTCAAGCCCAGGTTCCCATTGATTTTAACCATTTAAGGTCTCAGGGCTGGCGACTGTTCTGAGGAACATGGAGGTGTCTACATCCCACCCGACACAACAGACCAAGCATCTAACTGATTACAGTCAAGTACAACAAAATAAGAAGAACAAATACGTCCCTTACGGAAGGCGCACGACAAGAAGGACTCCGACAATGAATATCCACGTTCGACATTATTTAAATGAACAACTTTCCTCATTTACTAAATCTTAAAAGTTTATGGTACTTAGTTCAGGGAACCCTTCATTTTATAAGTCGTCAACGCTAAAATTCCTTAGCATTTGAATAAAATGACAATGTTATTACGTTTTATATGATATCAACACTAACCTTTTGTTTTATTTTTACAAAGAACTAGCCTTTCGTTTTACTTTATAATGAAATTACAAGGACTAACCTTACAACTTAGTAACCCACCACATTACATCGATAAATTCCTAATCCGAACGTCACCTTTTTGTTATGTTACAGGATCCTTACCCTCACATCATTAAGAACAATATATCAATGACTCTATTTTTAAGTAAGCAAACTGGCATTCATAAATGCAACATTAACCTTAATTACCACATTTAAAATTTAATATTAATTACAACATTCCATGATTAGTTACAACATCTAATTATAGTCTGAAGACTGCATTCTATAAGTACAACTTTTATTATTCATTACAACATGTAATATTTAATATTAATTACAACCTTCTATAATTAATTACAACATTTAATTATAAAATGAAAGCTGACATTCTATAATGACCATATTAAACTTATAACAGTAGTTGCAACTAAATAACAATAACCATGTTACTACCATGTTTTAATAACCTTAGCAATACTTATATAATGTAAACATGGCATTCTGTTATTTTAAATGAGAGGACAATCGAAAACAGGGGTCTTAACTTAAGTATTACCATGATATTATATTGTAGTCAACCTACCCTTACACATCACGATAACATTATGTTCTCATAACAGTCACAATTCACTTTAAGGATTGTCTTAATCTTACGATAATAACTTTGCAATAGATAACCAAATGGAGACACTCAAAGTAATCATTTTAGACTTCTTGTTCTCATTGATCATTGTAAGGTAATATTCTAACTAATCACTTAGATTTAAGAAACATGGTAATCATTACTACTCTGATTTAATGGTCAATATAACCGAACACTCTAAACCACCACTATAGAATTTATTGTTCTCATTAATCACTTTAACATTCTAATAATCATTCTAGTTAAGTCGTTGTAATTATTATTGCCCCCAATTAACAGTCATTAAATATTTTAATAATCTATCATTAAAAATGAAGGTGCTTTTATGTTCTTTAGGAAACATTCCAAAAGTTGTTCCTCGAATAAAGATCTGGGAAACTGGAGGCGAATGAATCAGTGGATGTAAAAGAAGAGGTCGGGGTCTAAATTCGTAACTGTCAGCGTAGCCCTTTTTTATTTTTACGAGCCCATTGAATAGAAGTTGCCTAACACCATCAACAGATTTTAAGGTGGGTACAAAAGTCGAAACAGTCAAAAACAACGGAAGGGGGTCTGCTGCCAATTCCCAACACGTAGCTTCTATCACCAGGCCCAACACGCGAGAATTCTGGATGAAGGGAACAACACGAATCAAGGGTTCCTAGCCGCCATTAAGGGACACGCGAACGATGTACACAGGCAACAGTGAAGGCAGAAATTCACCAGGAATATGATAACCCGGGAGAGAAATGCGCAGAGGTCATAAGCATGCACCATCAAGGAAATTACCCAAAACAAACTGCAACCAACACTTAAATCCCAAGGATGAATCACGTCTGAAAAGAAATGAGGTGAGTCCGTGGTTGTCCAAGAAGATAAGTGTGAATGCAAGGCCGCGTTCGAGAGAAATTCATCCACATACAATTTAAGCGAATGCAAAGATCAGGTAACCCCAACTCGTAGAGATTATGGATGTGGATTATGGAGGAGTGTCCTCGGTCTAAACACTGAGATCCCAAAACCAACAAGAAGAGAAATTCAAAAATCAAAACACAGAGAAAATTGGGGCCAATGACATGCTGAGGGAAACACAACCGCAGAAGGAAATTTCAGAGCTCAAGGGAAGAAAAACGAAGTGTTTAAGAGACTGACAGTTGGGGAGTATACTCCTCCCAACGAAGGAATTTATATAAAAATACACAGAGAGTATCACAAAAAAAAACACGCAGGAAAATTCACCCCAATCGCAGAGAAAATTTCACCAAAAAAAAAGCAGAAATATCACTGTCAAACGCAGGGATTTTAACCCCAAAACGCGGAGAAATTACACTATGTAACGCAGAAATATTACTGTCAAAAACGCAGGGATTTTTATCCCCCAAACGCAGGTAAATTTCCACTATAAAACGTAGAAATATCACTGTCAAACCCAGGGATTTTTATCCCCCAAAACGCCGAGAAATTTTTAACCACGGCACAGAGATTAAAAACCCTTATCAGTGGATGAATCAGACAGAAACAGGTTGCCGACAAGGGTTAAATTCACAGGTAATTATAAAATTCGTCACTTAGCATTCGTAGGATAGAGTCAGGAGGTTTCACAATCATTGTAACAATTATTCTATGCGAATCGACAAGGAAACAACAGATGCAACAAACTATTATATAAAATGGTAACGCCAGTACACTTTTCAATATACAAACAGATCTACATGAATCCTAGTGCTTTCTATTCTACCCAATAAATGACCATACCTTTGCCTCTTCTCCTGCCTCGAATGATGATCCCGCGCTCTGCGTCGCTCCTGCTCCGCTCCGCTCCCGCTCGTCGACCGTAGAGACTACACCGGTACCTCCCAGCCAATCGCTAGGGGTACTCTGCCTCCCCCTTAGCTTCCCGAGCCGTAAAGGGGCCACACAAGATCCAAAGATAAGACTAGTTTCTCAGCTCGCCTCCAAGGCTGAGCTACCACTCCAATATAGCTAAGAATTTTCCAACTCCTCACAAGCAAACAGTCAAGCCACAATCCAACAGCGTAACATTACGATCACCGTTCATCCCCTTTCTTCCCCATTTTCCCCTTCTTTTATAGAAATTTGAGACCCACCTACTTTCCTAAAATATTATTAGTTTAAGTTTTAATGACAATCCTCTAAAAATTCTTTGTCGTCCAAGTGTTACTCATCCCCCACGTTTCTCCAAAATTATTTTCTTTAAAAATATTAAAACACTTATTTCCCTCACCCACCTATAGTTGCTCCTAAAATTACTCCTAGTGTTCCTAGATCCCATTACACGCTTTTAATAACTTTCCCTAAAAGAAGTTGTTAAATTTAGTTCATTTTAGTAAGTCCTTAATTGTTGATTCCCTTTTGCTTTTTACCCTATGTCCCCTACTTTCCTTTATTACAAGTTTCCCTATTTCTATTATTTATTCCTTTCTCCCTTTTTTTTTTTTTAAACCAAAAAGATGGATGCGCTAATTAATCCTTTCATTATATTTTTGAATTCATTACTTTTATACTCTCACATGTTTTTTGTTTAATTTTTATTCCCTTCTTACAATTAAAACCTCATATTTTAATTAATTTACCCCTCTCTTCACTTTACCCCCTTTAATTTTAAGAGACTTTAACTAACACTTAGGAGGGTTTTAGTTTACGCCCTTATGTTTATTTTTGTAGGGTCTTTTCTTAAGGCTAATCAAAATTTTATCTTAGAGATGTTTTAAATTTAGGTTTAGATTTGAACTGGGTGACATTTAATTAGGGGAGTTGTTTTAAGAATTTCATCAAGCGTTAAGGTCTTAGGGTCATCTAGGTTCGTCTCATCATCATCATCAATGCGACGTGCCCTTCAGGACGCACTACATGCTCCAAGGGTGCCACTCGCCTTGTTTGTTTCTGTTGCGCGACGTGCCCTTCAGGATGCATCACGTGCTCCAAGGGTGCCACTCGCCAACTCATGTTTCTATTGCACGACGTGCCCTTCAGGATGCACCACGTGCTCCAAGGGTTCCACTCGCCGACTTGACTGATTGCTTGACATCTATAACCCCTGGAGTCAACACTCCGCCAGGTGAACTTGTGGGAGACTAAGGGCTCTAAGGAATAAGGCCCCCGCCTTATTGCGCGTCGCTTAGAATCATCGTGAGCGATTGTCGCAGTCTGCCCTCACGACATCATGGATGCTCTCGAACTAGGTAATCGTTAACCTACAGTTCGAGCCACAGCGGGAGTGCTAGTAGGTTGCGGCAGGGCTGCTGTCCACACCTCTCCCTCAACCTCTCTGGAAATCGTGTGTGGCCCTTTTACTCCATATGTGAGTCTGGTTGGCAAGCTATCGTAAGCCTGCATCATCAACCATCATGTCAGAACATGTCAACAACATATCATAAAATAAATAAAATATCATGGTAAATAAATCAACCCAAATAGCACACTCCCTGACTCAATCCAGAGTCCAAGGGGTTCCACTGATGCCTCTGCATCCTCAAGGTCCAAAACCCTGCACACTCAACAAAACTGAGTCAATAGCACCTATCTAAATCAAGTAGTAAAACATCATGTCATCTATCATAACGCATCATAATCAAGCATAAATGTATTAATATCAAAAAAGTCCAGATCACTTGCAAGCAAGTGTCCTCAAATAATAAGTTCTCTCAGTGCGCTAGAGCGGGATGTTACAAAAACACTTTGGAAGACACATTTGTGCATTATGTAAAGAGATTAGATTCATATTTCATATTAATAAGGTCATTGAATAGGAACTTATTTAAACCTTTAGTAACCAATCTGAGTCATTATTATTTGATTGTTTTCACAATGTTTCAGGTTTGAATAGTGGAAGAACTGGACTTGAATAACTTGTGGACACCCATCTAAAATATATAAAAGCTAATATTATCCAAAAAATGATATGAACAAGAGCAACAACCACAAGGAAAAAATCTTCAAGAGGTTGTATTTCTTGGTTTTTTCACATGGAGGTCTTGCTCGTTGTAATGATGTTTCTAAAAAGACAATAGTTAAATCACTAGAAACCCAAATCAAAACCCACGTTTTAAGATACAATATTTAAGAATTTAGATTTAGATTCATTACAATATTTAAAAAATGGATGGGAAAAATGATCATATTGTTTAATCATCAATGCTCATTGTGAAAACTAAAGATACATGCCTGGAACATCCCCAATATCTGCTTGGGACATCTTGAAATCCGCTTGAAATGTCCCTGAAATCTAACCAGAATATCTATGAAATATTCTTAGAACATCTTGGGTATGACTAGAAAGTCCATGAGTCCTCGATGAAGTCCTCGACAAATTGGGGATGTTTCCTACAGCTCCCCGAGTTCCTGAAATGTTGAAACGATGGGTATGAGGTTTTTTCGGGGGGGGAGGACAGGTCACCATGCAACATAGGTTAATAGTTATTTTGTATAGTATAAAAATTGTTATTCTGAAAAATATACTTATTTCCACATAGATGAAATCATGCTTTGAGTGGTGGCTAGAAAACTCTAAATCTATAGAGATGGATTTCCAAGGCCTAGAGAGCGCCACTACAACTCAAATTTTGGTCGATAGATGTGATATTTCACTTGTTTCAACATGAAAAGCCAAAAGGAGTACTCTTTGCATGTGTAACACATTTTTCTTCACACCAAACATGTTAATGTCCCTCATATGATGAAGAGTGGACCTTCTTGATAAAAAGAAGACAAATTCATACCTGAGGAAGACACCACTAATTAACTAAGGTGGATTGTTGGATGGACTCCAGGACCAAATCAAAGTAAGGGTATGAGGATATTGTATTTTCCAACCCTCATATACTAAACATGTTAGATCTAAGATAATAGGTGCTTTTACATGGTGCATATTTAGGGAATCAACTATTGAATGTTGAATGTCTGTGTGTACAAGTAAATAAAACTATGAAATTTATTTTCATTTTAAATGTCTTTTCTCTTGAATTTTAGACTTAGAGAATTTCAAAAATTCAAGGGATAAGGATATCTAGTATCTCTATTACTTGAGTGTTTCGACCAATGCATCATGTGTCACTAGATGTCTTTCCATAGTGCCAATGCATATTGTGAATCATTTTTCTTGATCTCAAAAGGTTGTTACAAGTCAACAGAAAAGTCAAGAAGTACAAGCACTAGTGTAGAGGAAAGAGAATCTTTCAACATTTAAATGTTCATTCTACTTCAGTCTTTTCCAAAAAAACAGTCTCTTGATTGTTGGCATGTTTTAGTGGGTGAGAAATATGGAAGTGGTGGTAGATGGGGAGTGATTTAATATTTAAAAATCTAAACTTTAATAGTGTGAATTCTTATTGCATCAATCACAAAGACTACTTATTGGACCAGTTTGTCCAAAGAATGATTTTTTCATTTTTCCTACAATTTATGGTCTTACAAGAGGTCCAAAATAGTGCAAACATATTGTCCCTAATCTAACTAAGAATTATTGAAAACCAAAATATAATTTAAGTATACCATTAAACTTACTAAAGATGTGACTGAGAAATCTCAATGATGATCCTCATTAAAATGGTTAGCGCATTAGTTTCGCTGCAATTAGGCATGACCCATCATTCAAAGAGACCAATCTTGGACTTGAAAATTGTCTTCTAGGGTTCCATATATGCACTTGGTGATGGCATAAAAAAAGGTGTAGCTTAGTGAAATACTTATCCCCTTGAGTGAATCAATAAAGACATCAATTTGGGGAAAAGAGTAATGACTCTTAATAGCGACCTTGTTAAGGGCCTTGTAGTATGAGAAAATATGCCACTCCTTTGTTTGGTTCTTGGAAATTACCAAGGTTTATAATCCACAAGGGAATAGGATAGCACTAAATTGCCATCCTCTAAAAGTCATGTGAATTGTCACTCAATCTTTGCACTCTCCATAAGGCAAGTGCGATTTGCATGGATATTGAGTGAGAAAAAACTAGGAACCAACTCCATGGAATGGTGTGTGTTTCGAATGCAATATAAACCATTGATTTATTCAAGCACGTAAATAGTATAAACCTACCAATGGTATATCAAGGGAGGTAGCTCCTCTCTGTTTTCTTCCTTAACTTAATAGACAAATCACAATGACATCAACTTTGTTAAAAGTGACATATATAATAGTCTACCTGTCATGAAGTATAGGTAGGAAAATAGAAGATGAAGTGATTTATATGGATTACCATACTTGTGCAACTTGTACGTGTTGAAATAGAGATCATATTGTTCATGTATGGCAATATGATACTTGTCCTTCCCAAAATCAAATATAAATCACTTATAGGAGTGACATCACCCAAACTGTCTAGTGGCAAAGGAGATGATTTTTTTTTGAGTGAGAAGAGTAGGTTGTTCATGTTCCTTAAAAAATTCAAGTTGATATGAATTGGTGTTGAACCTTTCATTTTTGGAGTAGAGAAGTATAGTAGAATAAAAACAACGTGACACTTGGAAAACCATAGTGGTGACACATGGAATCGAAGAAATAACCAAGTCAAACACATGTAATGGATTTTATTTATGTAGCCAAAGAAGTTAGTTAAGTTAGGGTTCTGCCATGGTTAGAGATGAACATCAACCTAAAACTTATAAAAGGCCTTTAGGAACTACAAAAGAAGGTTGTTATTTATTTGTTTTTTTTAATATTGTTATTGTTATTATTTCCACTATTATGGATGGAGTACCCAGAATAATATTGTAAAGATTATGCACTTGGTGATATATTGGACTAGACTATTCCAAGACCCCCATGGCTATAATATTTTGTGTAGATGGTTGGTATATAGCTACTATTTTATGTTATGATGAATGTAATGCATGTGAATGCCTTACATATTGTGTGAAGTTGTCGATCTATAGACTAAATGATGTTAAAAATTAATCTCAAGAGAAAATGGTAAAACCCTTCACTGCAACCTACCTCCCTACCTTAAGTCTTGTCACATTATTCGAGTGAAATTTCCATCTTGTAGGAATTGAATGTCCCTACACTAAACTAAACTAAACAAGTGTTGGACATTTAAGTGGAACTTGGTCTACCAAATAAATCTAACAATTGGGGTGATGAACAATCAATTATTGCAAGTCTACTACCAATTGTTGGAACCCTAAATTCTTCTAGTTTCGACTATCCATGATGATAGGATCTAATTTGTTCTTGATCTAGCGGTTTTGAGTGAACATTGTTTCTTCCTTACTATTTATATAGTTCTTGGCCATTACAACTAGGTGTATATCTATTGTAAATGGGATGATGACACCTATGTTAGAATATTCAAAGAATTATTGTTGTTTAGAAAGGACATCTTAATCATTCTTAGTGATATTGGCCTACGAACCTTGTACACATCATTAGAATGTCCATATTTCTCGTGGTAGGAGAACCACTTCTTTTGTTTCCCAATAGAAAGTGTTGTGTGTGGGAGAATCTAGTTCTAGTCACTAATATAGGTTTATCCCTTGAAAGTGGAAGGAGCTCGAGAAGAGGAAATAAGCTTCTTTTGATTGACGAGATTGATCTTAATCATATATCTTCTATTTTGGAAGCAAACTTGAAGGTGCACTATAGGGAAGTAATAGAGGATAGTTCCAGTTCCTTTCTTAAATGCAAAAATAACTCATAAATGAACTTAACATAGAGAGTTCCTTCAAAGTCTCTAACCTTAAGCTTGATGGAAGTTTTGTAGTCAATAAACTATTGGACAAATTGTTAAAATTTATTGAAGATAGAGACACTTTTCTAGCAAACCACCCTTGTACTTTAAAGGATAAAAATTATTATGGAGGACACCCTTTAAGTATCCTCAAAGGTCATTTAGGGATTGCTCATTGGCTATGAAATGTTGGGCATGAGCTTACCAAAATGTAAGGTCATAGTTCTCCATGTGAATTTAGCAACCAAAATCTTGTTGGGCATTGCCAAGTTTGGCTAGGTTTTGAAATAAGCTTCCATAATATCTATCCAAGAATCAATTTTGTTGTCATTGAAAGCCCTAACAAATTTAGACATTGACAATTTAATGTCTACATTTCAAAGATTTGTTGAACAATGGAAATTACTTGGTGAATAGTTGGTTGAGGTTAAGTTTGTGGTTGTAAGTATTGTTGGGTGCTAATAGGTTGTTGAAACATACTCATCATATCATGCATCATTTTAACTTAAAAATATTGAATTGTTGTTTGAGCCTATGATTATTATTATAAATGAGGGTTTCTAGTAAAAGGCATTGCTTCTTCTACATTTGTTTAGTCAAGACTTGGGCTAGGTTAGAATCTGGGGAGTCCCTCATTCATTAAAGATTTTATGGAGAACCTTGGGACTTAGGAAACTTAGGGTTTACAACCAAAATAGAGATATGGCCACTATGTGGGTTATAAGGAAAAACTAAAATAAATTCAAAAACCCCTCTTTCTTTCTTGTGCTTAGATATGCATGATTGTGGTGCTTCCTTCCCTTTATAGTAAAAAAATGTAGTTTACCACCCATCAAAATTTTAGGAGCTCTCTTATGCTTCCTTCCCTTTGGGGTAAAAAATTGTAGTTTACCGCCCATGACAATTTTAGGAGCCCTCGTCCCTAAGTCTCTCACGGGGAAATTTTGGCCTAATCCCACACTATAATACAAAGAACAAGCATCCAAGTATGAAGAGATTATTGAAACTATACAAATATACAATCGGTGTACATGCATTTAAGTTACAAAATTGTGGAAAGCGTAATAAAAAATGATCATAAAGTCTTTGATAAAATATGACCATGAAGTTATCCAAAAGAAATAAAACTTATTTGTTATTTTCACTTTTTAAAGTAAGATATGTTTTATTAAGATAAGTGTGTAAGAATTTGTTTAGACATTTAGTATCAAGTTATATTTTTCAGGGATTTTACTCAAAATTTGGTGAAAAATTGTTAAATCTGTAGATTTGAGTGATTATTTCTGTATAATGGGAGTATCCTTGGGGTTTCTCAATATGTTGAATCCATTTCTGCATTCAAAAATGAATTTTAAATAACAAAAGATAATGATTTAGTGAAGATTTATATAATTTCCTAGAACAATTAGATAACCCACATGGAGCTCCAAACAAATAATTGGACAAGGCTAATTGGGTAGCAATCTTCCTTCCTTACAAAAAAATGGGCTTGAATCCGGCCAGATTTTCAGGGGTACTCTGAGTTTTGCATGGATCAAAGTTCCATGCATTTCAAAACCTTACCCCTGGAGTTTTGCCCCATTTTAAACCAACCCAAATGCTCAGAAAATCGACAGAAACCATCCAAAAACCTACGATAAAAGTAACTGGAGGAAAGATTGCTCCAAGTTAACCAACTCCCACATCATATATGTATGTTTACTGTATGAAACCTCATGACTCAACACCGATGGAGATATCAATAAAGAGACAACCGATACACATACATATTGCATTAAACTTTTATATTCATTTATTTATGGAAACAAAATTATGGACAATGGGGTTTCCATAAAAAAAAAAATTGTACATTGCTAGAATTTTTCAGCAACAACAAAGTTGTTTTCGGAATGATTACAAAAATCACATTACAACGCCTTCCACAAAATATGTTTATTCACAACAATAGTTTATTCACAAAAATTTGCGCTACGTGTTGTGGGCTGATGGTAAAATTTTGAGCAGGTGCATGGGCATACGAAGGTGACAGAACAAAAGAAAAACGCTGCAACATCACAGCCAAAGCCACCTTGGCTTCGATCATGGAGAAATTCATACCCATGCAGATTCTTGGTCCAAGTCCGAAAGGCATAAATGCCATGGGATGTTTAGCGGCCTTGGAAACTCCCTCAAAAGAGCGTTGGGGATTGAACTGTCTTGCATTTTCTCCCCACAGTTCTTTGTCATGGTGAACTGCAGTGACTGGAATTGTTATTTCAGTGCCTTTTGGAAGACTGAGACTCCCCAGCTTCATGATTTTGCAAGTCTTCCTCACCATAAACGGTAATGGGGATAAAGTCTCAGCACCTCGTGAAGAACCATATTTACCTATATTGCACATTAGCAGAGTTCGATTAGCAATTAACTCATAATATTTCTAATTCTGCAACAATGGACACTAGATTGCCATCTAATTATGATCTACAAATGTAACTATTAAGACTTCTAAATCTATGAATATAATTGCTAAGACTTGTAGTTTGAAGCAAATGAAGACTAAACCGCAATGTAATGATCAATAAATATAATTGCTAAGACTTAGAGTTCAGCATCAGTGGAGTTCAACATATAAATATAATTGCCAAGACTTAGAGTTCAGCAACAGTGGAGGCTAGATTTTTTTTTGTTGGTTAGAAATATGTCGGTAATTTGTTGGGCAATCATTTTTAACCATTGGTTTTTTTTGGTGCATTATTTTTTGCTGGTTAGAAATATGTCCGTAATTTGTTGGGCAATCATTTTTAACCATTGTTTTTTTTGGGTTTGTTAGAAATATGTCCTTAACTTGTTGGGCAATCATTCTAACCATTGGCTATCTGGATCTTATCTGGTCTGTTACACCGACCCTTAATATAGCTGAATTTTTTTATGTCTCTTCTCCACTAAACTCACACTGATTGCTAAACCCACACCTTAACGGATTTATCAAACTGAAATCAACAACAGTGAAGTAACTGAAATCGACAACAGTGAAGACTAAATTATCATGTAATGATTTATAAATATAATTGCTAAGACTTCTAATTCAGCAACAATGGAGACCAGATTTATCATCTAATTATGACTTGATTTCCATGTCGCTCAGACTTGTAATTGAGCCACAACGGAGTTTAGATTGCCATGTAATGATCTACAGATAATAATTGCCAAGATCTCTAAATCAGCGTCTAATAATTGCCAAGATCTCTAAATCAGCGTCTAATAATTGCCAAGATCTCTAAATCAGCGTCAATGGAGGGTAGATTGACATCTAATGATTCATAAAGATAATTGCGTTGATTCTTACTATTTTCAGGCGACTTAGGACCTCGGCATTCGGAGCTTCATTCTTACATAATTTCAACACTTCCTCTCTCGCCAGATCCTGCCAGTTGGTGTGCATGGCAAGCAGAATTACGGTCCATGTCAATAAGATGGATGGTGTCTCATGTCCGGCCATGAAGAATGTCTTGCATTCATCGATCATGTCCTGAAAAGACCTCAAATGGTTCTCCTCTGTTCCCTTCTTGGCTGCCATCAATATCAAGCCGAGGAGATCTTTGTTCTCATCAACTTCTTCCACCCTCATATTTTTCTCCCGATTGCCGATTATCTCCCTCAGTGACCTCTGAATTTCTCGGTCTAGCCTTCGGCCTTTCAAATTACTTCTCGTGGGCAAAAACCTCGAACGAAATAGCCCAAGAATACAATTAAGTAACATCACTACAAGATAAATTATTCTGAGAGCTGGATTCAAACTTTGATAAAGATACGATATGCTACCTGTAACCTGGAATAAGGAAGTTACAAAAGCTTTTAACAACGAGAATTGTTTGCTCTGTCTGCAAGTCGAAGATGTGTTTTCCGTCCATATAACTACTGCTGAAAGCAGTTCTAACTTCTGGCAATCACATCGACAGACAGATTTCAGAATTCATTAAATACCTGTGAATGAGTTATCAGATTCACATCTATGTCCACGCAAAATCAAAACCTCACTATGGTTACGTCAACACAGGAGGGCACACTCCTTCCATCGATCTCGTTCTATGAATGATCCGACCGAACATAAATCTAAGTTACTTGGTCGGTGCGGAGTCGTTTGTAGTGAGTGCGACCATGTGACAAAATGAATGTATGCAGGCGGGGTTTCCTTTTAAGGACCCGGAATCCTCTAGATAGAACTCCAATTCCTCTTCTGTGTAGACAGGATTAAGTGGTGCTACAATTGCTCTGGCCCTTAACACCGCAAAGAACATTATCACGTACTGTGCCAAAGAAACACAACATTAGCTATGATCTCATGAAGTAACCTGGAAGATCATCTAATAATGACCGTGCATTTGCCCTTAAGCACACCAGAACAGGTAGAAACGAAAACATTAGGAAATGTGAGAGCCACCACATCGCCGGTTCCAGTCCCGGCGTTTCTTCACTTGGCGGCACTTTGCAGCTCTGCGTATGTAACTTCGAATTTCCCAGACACAATGAGAGCCTTGTGTTGGGGAAACTTGTCGTAGGCATTGTTTATAAGCGCACTCAGAATCAGGGGACGAACTTCTCCTTTGCTTGCCATTGAATGAGAATCCGGAAAAATTTATTAGAACACAGAATATCAGGCAGAAAAAAATGATAACCCTCCCGATAGAGTAGCAATTTTGTAAAACCCCGGCAGCACAAAAAGAATGAATTTTTCTCTGTTAATAGGGAGGCAAATCAAATAACAATGATATATCTTGACCTGAATTGAATGGAATCATTGCAGGGGCACGCTCCTTCCTGGTTGCGTATATATCTTGACCTGAATTGAATGGAATCATTACAGGGGCACGCTGCTTCCTGGTTGCGTTTCTTTGAGCTCTCTGGTTTTCTTTGTAGTCGGATAGACCAGCACTGAACATCAAAACGAGCTGGCATGGAAATTTTGAAAAAACTTGAAAAGGTGGAGGGCGGGGGGGAAATTTTGAAATTTTTTCAAACGATGGAGGGAGGACACGAGCAGTAGCATTAAAGCATGCATCTCCCTATGTCAGCTGGCTCAAAAGTCGAAAGGAAAGGTCATGCAGATGGCTTTGCTGGCCTGGACGACATAAACTAACGGTAACACCATTTGGGGGTGTAGAGTTTCCGTCCGCCGAAGTATGTAGTGGCCGGAGTCAGCGATCTACGGTGGTCGGAGTCGGCGATCGGCAAAGGTACATTTTGTTTTCCCTTTAGCCTACGTCGTTTTCGGGGCTAGCTCGTCCTGCAATGAGTGTGGACTGTGGTTTCTTCTTACTTTCTAAATTGACATCATTTCAAAATCTGATGAGATCGTTTGAATTATTATGTTCCTTTGGGCATCCGCTACGCTGTATCAACCATGACCATTCCGTCCATGCGGTGACGTATTTTTTTAAAGTTATAAAGTTTTGAATAAGCTATTAATTATGCCAAAAAGTGTACATCTATTTACAATGAGCATAATTAATCACCTTTTAATCTAAAATTCTATTTACAATGAGCATAATTAATCACCTTTTAATCTAAAATTCTAATTTGATGGTTAACAATTGAAAATGCTGGCATATTCTTAGTTTCTTCTTCATAACTTCTTTGTATTTTTGAATGCATCTGTTAACCTGTTTACCTTCTAGCATTTCATTTTCTGATTGTGCATTTCATTTTCTGTCCATGCCTTTCGACCTTCATCAGCCACGGTTTTGAGTGACTGTGCTAATTTTTATTAAATTTTTGAATAGGCAATTAATTTTTATTAAATCCAAATTTAAAAAGAACGGTTTTTAGAGATGTTGATTGGCTATTGAGCAACTAACATTTACCTTAGGATTTAGATTAGACATTGTAGCAGTGGGATGATGTCACTGCTAGCTGAGTGGCCTACGACCACGTGGTGTGGTGTGGGCCAACAATATCCATCCTACTGCAGTGTCTTTAAAACTCTGTCAGCAGGCTACCCATCCATGCTCCCATGGGGAAGGACCATCTGGCTGCCACACTCTACGTCCACGCTGAGTTCGGCAGACAAACAGTCCTGTTCATTCAGTGAGGTGACAAAACATTCATGGTCGATTGGTCCATTTGAATTCGAATTTGAGCGCGCCGGTCATGGTCAATTTGAATTCGAATTTGAGGGCGAGGATTCACCAATTAAACTGAGTACCATCTTAAACAGATCTCCAA
>ML789120.1:299700-345782 GCA_009831015.1 Picea engelmannii | reverse complement strand
GACGATTCCTACGTGTACAACTTTTGGAACGATACCTTGATTTTATTACTTATAGTCACATCCCTAGAAGTTATAATCATGTATCAATGAATATGCTAATTATATTTTAGATTGGCATTTGTCACATAACTAAGTAAATAAAACACATTTATACATTGTAACATATATAAGTAAATCCAAAGACCAATTTTTTTTTATATTTCATCCCTTAAAGTCCAAAAAATATGGTGTCATAGTACAAAATGGGGCTCATGCCCTCAAAATACATATATGGCCAGTACATCACATAACCATGGAATCTATTCCCATGGTGCCATATGCGTATCATCATAACACAGTACAGTGTTTGCAAGATGTTGGAAGAGTCGCACCCATGCATGGGGTACACCCACCACCTGCCATTGTATCGCCTCTGGAGGATCCTCCACTTGAACCATAGGAATCATGTGCGTCAAACAAGACATGTTTCCCTGCACATTTTGTATCACTCTCTCCACGTCCCCGCCTACTAGAGCATCTCCTTGTCCCCTTCATTGATGTCATGGGAATCCCTCTGGTCGTTGCAGACCTATGTCTACGTAAGAAAGCAATTTGATACATACAAAAAAAATTTCATTTTTATTTTTCCTTTATCAAAATTAAAAAAAAAAAAAAAAATGAAATATATATAAAAAATATTCTTACCAATCTCTCTAAGGGAGGATCATGGTGGCAATGACATGTTAGGGTCCCCTCGGTAGTCAATCCCTCCATAGGGATACTCATCGATGGCTATGACTTGTCGACGCCACTACTGAAAGAGATCCTCATTGTATGGGGTTGGAACCCTACCACCTCCTAGCTGCCTCATCACATCAGTCCATCGTGACATGGATGGATCATGCAGTCTGTGTGGAGTAATATATACTCTAAGGCTCTAACTCAGAACCCTCTCAAAGAAAAAACTACACAGTATGGATGCAAACCCAAAATTCCTCATTCTCCCTTGTTTGAAATCCGTCAACTGGATCTTCATGTTGGCTAGTACTGAGGTACACCAGTCATAAATAGTGGGTCTCAAACACTCCACCACATAGAAAATGAGTGGCCTCAACACCTAGTGCAACGAGGCTGACCCTGACATCCATGTGAGTACAAGCACGATGATATTTAGACTCAGGTTCCTGATTTCCCTGATAGGAAGTTGGATCCCTACTTTATCAGTGCCTGCACCACAGTGGATGGCGATGCAATATTCCATATTCATCCCACCTCCACCCTCCCGGGCCTTGAGATTCACTATATCACCCCAGCGAGACAATCCATTATAACGTATATGTCATTGACTTCAATCCTCAATGGTTTCACATCGAGATTGAAGGCCTCTCTCTTCAGATCCCAATATTTTATCAGTAGCTGGAGCAACCTCACTTGAGCCCTCATTCCTTTGATGGAAAAAAATTTATAGTGCCCACATCGTTTCAAATATTTTTTGGACCTTGCATCTCTTTCTACTCCTGCATCCACCTCATAATGCTCACTTTCCCTCCATTCAATAACAATGTTGTAAAGGAAAGACCAATTTTTGAGTTAATCCCTTTCAAAAACCTGTTTACAAACTTGTACATGGGCTAACCTTATGACAATCATGTATAGGGCTTCATATATGTGGGAATGCTTCTCTTTTCCTGCATACATGAGGTTGTGTATGCGACCCAATGAATTGTCACCCACGTACAATCTAGTTTCTATGTAACAACCTCTAGTACTAAAAAAATGGTGACTAAATAAAAAATGCAAATCATTGAAATGGAAGTAAATGAGATGGGCACTTACTTGGTCTAAATTCTTTCCAATTCCATTGATCGTAGCTCTCACAATCGCCACTGGAATATCATGGGTAAAATGGCCTAAAAAGCATTATGTGGGTGAAAAACTCAAATGGTATGGTAAAATTTCTTATTTTTTACTATTAAAAGAAACATTTGACCCACTTTGTTTATTTTTACCCTATATTTTCTATATTTGGCCTTGTGGACTAATAACATAGTGAAACACTTGGTTTTAAGTGGTTTTTTCCAGGGTTTTTAACGGATCTCCAACGTCATATCACTCGTTTGTGCCTCATACATGTATATTCTTTCACCGACATATAGGATAGGTTTTCACCTTGCTTTGCATTCCTACATCATCCTATGATCGTGATTCATACACCCTAGGTATGAACCCATTTCTTAGTGACACATATCCTTCTCACTGCTACTAGAAGTGTCGTTATTAAGTGGTAGAGACTTACCAAACATGGTTACCCTAGTTAGCACCTTTTTTGTCATTTGGTTGTTGGCATGTTTATAGGCAGAGTGTGCTTGTCATTGATGGAAAGAACAACATTGACGATGGCATATTGGAAACAATGATAGCATCAAGAATGAAGAGACCATGAGAAATTATTGTCTACAAGCTTAGGAGGATGAGAACAGGGAAAAGAGTTGGAGTTTTTAGATAACCAGAGGTTATCATGAAGGAAGAAAGGAGTGTGCGTAGGATTCCTTAGAATCCATGAGTTTTCAGAAGGAATCAAGCTCAAGAGGAATAGCGTAGAGTTGCACGCAGAGAACAAGTGTGCGCCAGGGCCAAGGTTAACTTCATTGCCAAAGATCAAGAGAAATAGTGTTTTTAGAAGAACATATGAGACCTAAAGTCATCAGGACTCATAGAAGGAGCAAAGGTTGAGACACTTGAACACTTAGAAAACCTTCTAAGTCAGAGAGATCAGAATCTTAGGAGAGAGAGCGACAGTGGTCGTTGGATCAACAATCCAGATGACCAACAACCATTCGATCAAATCAAGTGAAGGATAGGATAAACGGGGCACAAGGTCTGAGAATTCGATTATTTGAATCTCCTTCATCCGTCGGATCATTCTAATTGGAAGGACATGATAAGCTAGAAGAGCAAAACCTTGATCTAAGAACATGATTGATGAAAATCATTCGTTTCAGGTCTAAATTTGCGAGGAGGTTACTGCTAAGGGAATCTCACTTCAGAATAATTGGAAACTTGAAAAGTTGAAATACCCAAAGTCCTGAAGGCCAAAGTCTCGAAGTGAATGAGGATCCATGTCAGCAAGGACACATGGCGTAATCAAATAATGACAAGTGTCAAGTTGATTCAGCATTTCAGGTACGTGAAAATCACAAATCCGAGTGACACATGGTATCTAATAGGCTCATGACCAGTCATTGAGTGACGTAATTAAGTGACATCACTCTAGGAGTTTTACTTTGGGAGCTTTACCACCATCACTTTCCTAAAGTCTTGAAGTCTCGAATGTCAAAGTCCCGAAGTGGAAATGAAATGTCTGATCTAAAGATCACTTTGGGAGAATTCTTGACCGTTGATATACTACAGTGGAAGGATAGTGTAAGTGGAAGTATTAACTGACAACAAGTGGTCTCCACCACTTATGACTTACTCATCAGGTGATCACTCCGGAGGCAAATGGAGCAGTGACTTGTCAAAGTCGCGAATTAAGTAGGGACCATCCATCGTCAAGACTGACAGGTGGCACACGATCCACAAATACAAAGAGAATCACTTCAAGAGTTTGTGGTTGGGAAGAAAATGAGATCATCGAAGACCCGAGGGTTGAAGAAAATCCAAGCCATCGATGTCCAGAAGGACGCGTGGCAGAAATCTGTGCAGTTTGGGAAAAACACTCCGAGATAAAGTGAAGGAAGCAAAGTTGATATTTGAAATCTCCAAAGTCCGGAGACCTAAAGGAGATCTTGACCATTGATTATCAATGGGAGTATGTGTCAACTGATCTAAGATTCCAGAGAAATATCACTTCAAGAATTTCCAGTTGAGATTTGAAATCTCTGGATTCCAGAGACCTGAAGGAGATCTTCACCATTGATCAAGATAGGATCTGTAGAACCATTGATCTAGTTGAAAGGTCAAATTCTTGAAGGATATGAGGACCGTCGATCTGCAGGAGGACACACGTCAATAGATCATGTACTTCGGTTGGAACACTCTAGGAAAAATCAAAGGAAGGAAGAAATTTGAGAGTTGATATTCTCGAACCCTAGAAACCTGAAGTGAATCTCAATAGTCCAATTCAAGAAGACCACGTGTCAATAGATCATGAATTCTGGGTGGAAGCACCGCGGAGAAAGAAGGTTTTGAGAATCAAGACTCGCGAAGCCTAAAAGGCGAAATCAATCTCGTCCGTAGGTTTGGAGGTCCACATGTCACTTGGTCGTTAAGACTAAGGATCATGCGTGGATGAAGGAAAGAAGGTAGGAAAGGAAGATAGATTGGATTCATTGATCGAAGGAATCTATTAGAGTTCGCGAGATCAATGATCATGCTTGATTGCGGGGCCAGAACATGATTGGGTCTTAATTTTTCGAGAGCGGGACACAATCAAAACCATGGTATCTCCAAAGGCATACATGGAGCTCTATGGACACGCTCACAATCACGTTATCACGTGAATTTCATTGCCCAAGGTGACAGGTCATATCAAAAAATGGGAGCTAGTTTCGCTAGAATGAGATCGGGAAGCACCTTTTGAATAGGCATTTGTTCATCGTCGGTGGTCACGTGAAGGAAGGGGCTTAGAATCCAAAGAACCCAAAATGACTTTCTATAACTGACAGAACGGAGTGATTGTATCTACCAAAGAATTCAAAGAGCTTCAGGGTGATTGCCAGAGGATGTGAAGAGTCTCAAGGTAACTTCCAGTGGAATGAAGACTCATCATAGAAACAATTGACATATGGAAAAGTGTTGAAGACTGTAACTGCTAGAGAAGCCAAAGAATCTTAGGATAATGGCCACTGATGAAGGACAAACTCATCATAATAGCCAGAGAGGAAGAAGAGTTGAGTGTATGATCTGGTAGAGGACTTGGAATGATAAATATACACATAACAAAGAAGATTTGGTTGCTTATTTTGATATTTATTCTTGCGTATAGAAGCAGGCTGTGTGTAGGAGTTGAAGCACATAGTAGAGGTGTAGCACAGAGAATGGAAATAGTGCATAGAGCATAAAACACAGAATAAATACATAGAACAAAATGAATATCTAAGATAGGAAGAGAAAGCCGAGATGCACATGCAGAGACAGAGTAGAAGAACATAAATCACAAGAAGATGCAAGCATGAAGACACTGATGCAGGTAGAGCAGAGAAGTGTAGCAAAATAGTGATGAGACTGGTAATTCATTGATAAATATTGTATGACTGTAACAAATTTTAGTAACAAAGATTTATATCTCGGGGTGGTAGGGTGGTTCTAGGGAGGACTGTTGTCCTCAGAGTTTCAAGTGGGTGCTTGAACACAAGGATTTGTAGCTTCCATCTGGTTGTAACCAGAAAAACTAGGGTGGTAGGGTGGTGTAAGGGAGAACTATCGTTCTTTGTTATACAGGTTGGTGCCTGTGTAACTGGAAGTTAATGCTTCTATCTGGTTAGTGATGGAACACTCAGGGATTTGGTGCTTCCTTCTAGTGGGTGCCAGATAATCAAGAGAGTTGGTGCTCTTAACAAGTTTCATCTTGAACAAGTTGGTTCTTGTGTGACTAGAATTTTGTGCTTCCATCTAGTTGGTGTTGGAACACAAAGGGAGTTGGTGCTTCCTTCTAGTGAGTGCTAGAGAAACTAGAGAGTTGGTGCTCTCAGCAAGTTGCTTCTTGTAAAACAGAGGTGGTAGCCTCAAAAGGAGTTGGTGCTCATAAGAATGATAATGTATAGAAAAGTAAAGACTACTTATCATATCAAGAAGAAGAGGTTTTCTCCCTTTATGGGTTTCCTCATGAATATCTATTTCTGTGTATTTCATGTGTGTGATTGATGTTGAATACTCTATTGATTACTTCCCTGAATTATTGTGATCATCATTGAGTGTTTTGTAATGAGTTTAAAATGGGCATAATTTTTTAATAACAACAACAATTGATTCACCCCCTCGTCTCAGTTGTCCAACAATTGGTATCGGAGCCAGTTCCTTTTATTTAAGGGTAGATCCTAGAGCTTAAACATGACTAGCCATGAAGGAACTCTAACCAACAAGGCCCCTATTTTCAATGAAACAAACTTTGACTTCTAGAAAGGTAGGATGAGAACCTACATAATGGATTTAGGTGTAGATGTCTGGGATGTGGTAGAGACTGGTTATGTAAAGCCAGTTGTACTAGCTTCTAAGAATGACAAGCTAGAATTCAGCTTCAATGCTAAAGCTATGAATGTTATTCTAAGTGGGCTTGCAGAAGTAGAATTTGTAAAATTTATGCACTTAGAATCTACCAAAGAAATGTGGGACAAACTCATTAGCATTTATGAAGGTGAAGAGAAGTACAAATCCAAGAGATTTGGTAAAAAGAAAAGTTTATGTGTAAACAATGATGGCTCTTTAGGAGACACAAATAATGACTCTTGTTGTGAAGATAAGGTTAATGAATTTATGCTTATGGCCAAAGACGATTATGATAATAAAAGCACAGGAAGTGATGTTATTGATGAAGAAGTTGTGGTTGGCTTGGAAGGAGAACTGATCAGTGCTTTAGAAGAGATTGACAGACTCAGACTTAAGAAGAGAAATAAAAACAATTGTTGATGTAGTTTGAAAATAATTGTAAAGAACCGAGTGAAGATTTTGTTTTGCTAAAAGTAGAATTAGAAGAGCAAAGAAAATAGAAGATATTCTACAACAACAATTAGCAGAGAAGAAGGTGAGATGTAAAGCTCTGGAAGATGAAGTAGTGAAAACTAGAAAAGAGTTGGAGAAGTTTCAAGCCTTGTATCACCAGAATCTATCAAGTATCAAAACCTTAGAAGGATTATCCACCATTCTGAATTAGCAAAGGAATCCAAAGTTGAAAACTGGTTTGGGTTATGAAGAGGGATCAAGTAGTGGTCAGCCAAGAAACAAAGAGTCCATCAAGTTTGTCAAATCTACAACCAATGACAACAAAAAATCTGCAGAAACAAAGGAAGATAATCAGTCGCCAAGGAGGAGTAAAGAAAAAGGTGTCAAAACTAAATATTTAGAACAAAGAAATAATACACCCTCTGCTCAAGGAAATCATTAGCATGGAAGATATCGACATGCTCAAAGAAGACACCCATTTTCCAGGTACAAAGATTTTTTTTATGTATATTGTTTCTATTGTTATAACTTTGTCCACAAAGCTACAAATTGTTCCTTAAGATTTAGGCATGAGCAATCAAGAAACCCAAGGAATAAATATCTTCCACAACAAAGAATGAGACAGCCAAGTAACAAAAAACCATAGATTGCAAATTGCCAAATTAAGTTTAGAGACATGCAACTGAGGAGGTCAAGAAATAATAAACAACTAATGAGTAGACAACATTGCACCAATCACTTTGACCTATTGAACAATGAGATTGAATTCTATAATTGTCATAACTTTGGCCACAAAGTTGCAAAATGTCATCTGAATAATTACAAAGCAGATCCAAGGATAAAACCCTTAGCTAAAAATGTCAACACATGGAAAAAGAAAGATAGTGAAAAATGTGGTCTAGTACTTTCAGCGCAAAAACAAAAAGACCCCTGGTATATAAACAGTGGATGTTCCAAACACATGACTGAATAAAAGGATAATTTTATGTCTATAAGTAAAAGCAAAACAGGAAATGTGACCTTTGGAAATGATGAACCAGGAAAAATCAAGGATAAAGGGATGGTGAGTTTGAGTAATGGCAAAGGAGATGCCCAGGATGTTCTTCTTGTAGATGGGTTGAAACATAATTTTCTCAGTGTAAGTCAAATGTGTAACAGAGGTTGTGAAGAGGTGTTCACGTCCAAATATTGTAAGGTAAAAAATGTAAACTCGGGACAAGTGGTGGCTAAAGTCATAAGGACAAATAATAATCCATGTGTGCTGAAAGAAGATAGAGAAGAGTGTCATCTAAGAAAACATGATGAAAGCCGATTATGGCATAAGAGTCCTGGAGATCTAAACTTTGACCACTTAATCAAGCTAAAAAATATTGAGGCAACAAAAGGTCTTCCAAAATTATCAAAGACACAAGATTTTGTATATAAACCTTGCCAAGTAAGAAAACTAACCAGGACACAATTTAAATCCAAAGAGCTCTACTTCAACAGAGAAACCACTCCAATTAGTTCATATGGATTTATGTGGACCATCAAGACAGGAAGGCACAGGGAAGGAAAAATATTTCATGCTGATCATTGATGATTACTCCAGACTCACTTGGGTTGCTTGTCTCAAAGGAAAAACTGAAGCATTTGAGAAATTTAAAATATTTAAAGCTTTAATTGAGAATCAAACAGGCAACCGGTTAAAGTTAGTAAGATCAGATAGGGGAGGAGAATTTATGTCAACTGATTTCAAGGAATTCTGTGATAAACATGGGATCAGGAGAGAATACACAATCCCAAGAACTCCACAACAAAATGGAGTAGTTGAGAGGCGAGTATGATGACAAGGATAATGAAAGAATCTTCTTAGGATATGCTACCAATGGTAAAGGATATAGATGCTTTAATAAAAGATTGTATAAATTAGTTGATTGCATTGATTTAAAGGTTGATGAAGGAGTGCCAATAAGAGAGGTGAGCAATAATGAGTCTACTACAGAGGACACAGTTGAAGCTGAAGATGAATAGATCCAAGAATCCAATATTTTAGTTCAAGATCAAACTCATCCCCATAAAATACCATTTTCTGAGAGAGCAAGTCACCAATAAGATTGTTCAGGCTCATTACATTCCAACCACAGAACAAATTGCAGACATATTTACTAAACCCCTAGCCAATACACCATTTGAATATCTCTGTCAGAAGTTGGGTGTCATATCTTCTCTCACCTAAGAGAGTCCATCCTGTCAGGGGGAGTTTGTCTTGGTTGAACATATGATACCTCCGAAAAAGCACTGCAACAACTCAGGGGGAGCATGTTTTCTTTGGCATTGATGTCAAAGGGGGAGAAAAGGTGTGGTCTGGATGCTACAGTTGGAGGTCTAAGTAGAATAGTGCAGTCCTTTAGGGTTTCCATCAATTCCAAAGGGGGATATTGTTGGTATGTTTACAGGAAAAGTGTGTTTGTCATTGATGGAAAGAACAATAGCAACTATGGCATGTTTACAGGCAGAGTGTGCTTGTCATTGATGGCAAGAACAATAGAAACTATGGAATGTTTATAGGCAGAGTGTGCTTGTCATTGATGGCAAGAACAACACTGACGATGGCATATTGGCAGCAATGATAACATTGGGAATGACGAGACCATGATAAATTGTTGTCTACAAGCTCAGGAGGACAAGCACATGGAAGAGAGTTGGAGTTTACAGATAGCTAGAGGTTATCATGAAGGAAGTAAGGAGAATGTGCAGGATTCCTTAGAATCCATGAGTTTGCATAAGGAATCAATCTCAAGAGGAATAGCACAGAGTTGCACGTAGATCACAAGTGTGTGCCAAGGCTGAGGTTAACTTCATTTCCAAAGATAATGAGAGACATCATTTTTCATAAGCATAGACGAGACCCAAAGTCATCAGGACTTGTAGAAGGAGCAAAGGTAGAGACCCTTGAGCACTTAGAAAACCTTCTAAGTCAAAGAGATCAAAAGCTTAGGAGAGAGTGCGATAGTGGCCATTGGATCAACGATCCAGATGACCAACAACCATCTGATCAAATCAAGTGAAGGATAGGATAAACATGGCACAAGGTTTGAGAATTCGATTATCCAAATCTCCATCAACAGTTGGATCATTCTAAGTGGAAGGACATGATAAGCTAGAAGAGAAGAACCGAATATAGATAGAGCCATCGATCTAAGAACATGATCGACGAACATCATTCATTTCAGGTCTAAAGTTGCAAGGAGGTTACTATTCATGTAATCTCACTTCGAAAGAATTGGCGACTTGAAAAATCAAAATACCCAAAGTCCCAAAGGCCAAAGTCCCGAAGTGAATGAGGATCCACATCATCAAGACTACGTCAGCAAGGACACGTGGTGCAATCAGACAATGACAAGTCTCAAGTTGATTCGACATTTCAAGTACGTGAAAATAACAAATTCGAGTGACACATGGCAATTACTAGGCTCATGACCTGTCATCAAGTGACATAAGTAAGTGACATCACTTCGGGAGTTTTACTTCGGGAGATTTACCAGCAGCACTTGCCCAAAGTCCTGAAGTGGAAATGAAACATCTGATCTGAAGATCACTTCAGGATCATTCTCGATCATCAATCTAATACAATGGAAGGATAGTGTAAGTGGAAGTGTTAACTGACAGCAAGCGGTCTCCACCACTTATGACTTACTCAGCAGGTGATCACTCCAGAGGAAAATGGAGTAGTGACTTGTCAAAGTCCTGAAGTCCCGAAGTAAGAAGGGACCATCCATCGTCAAGACTGATAGGTGGCACACAATTCACAACTCTGGAGTGAATCACTTCAGGAGTTTGTGGTTGGTAAGGAAACAAGATCGTTGAAGACCCAAGGGCTGAAGAATATCCAGGCCGTCAATTTCTAGAAGGACACGTGGTAGAAATATGTACATTTCGGGAAAAACACTCCAGGAGAAAGTGAAGTAAGCGAAGTTGAGATTTGAAATCTCCGAAGTCCGGAGACCTGAAGGAGATATCGACCATTGATTTTCAAGGGGAGTACATGTCAGCTGATCTGAGATTCTGGAGAAATCTCACTTCAAGAATTTCTAGTTGAGATTTGAAATCTCCGAAGTCTGGAGACTCGAAGGATATCTCGACTGTTGATCGAGATAGGATCTGCAGAACCATTGATCTGGTTGAAAGGTCAAATTCCCGAAGGAGCTGAGGACCATTGATCTATAGGAGGACACACATCAACAGATCGTGTACTTCGATTGGAACACTCTAGGAAAAAGAAAAGGAACAAAGAAAGTCGAGAGTTGAGATTCCCGAAACTAGGAAACCCAAAGTGAATATCAACAGTATGATTTGAGAAGACCATGTGTCGATAGATCGTGAATTCTAGGTGGAAGCACCACGGAGAAAGTAGAGTTTGAGAATCAAGACTCTCGAAGCCCGAAAGGCGAAATCAATCTCGTCTGTTGGTTTGGAGGGCCACATGTCACTTGGTCGTTAAGACTAAAGATCATGCATGGACAAAGGAAAGAAGGCAGGAAAGGAAGATAGATTGGATATGTTGATCGAAGGAATCTGTCAGAGACCGCGAGATCAACGATCATGCTCGATTGCGGGGCCAGAACATGCTTGGGTCTTAATTTTTCAAGAGCGGGCTACAATCAAAATCACGGTATCACCAAAGACATACGTGGAGCTCCGTAGTGAATTGCGAGGTGAAAAGTGGGATTCCCTCAAACCGCCTATGGATGTGCCCACAATTGCGTGGTCATGTGAAGTTCATCACCCAAGTTCATATCAAAAAAAGGGAGCTAGCGCTCACTAGGCCAAGATCGGGAAGCGCCTTTTGAATAGGCGTTTAGTCATCGTCGGTGGTCACGTGAAGGAAGGGGCTTAGAATCCAAAGAAGCCAAAATGACTCTCTATAACTAACGGAATGAAGTGATTGTATCTTCCAGAGAATTCGAAGAGATTCAGGGTGATTTCTAGAGGATCTGAAGAGCCTTGAGGTAAATGCCAGTGGAATGAAGACTCATCATAGAAAAAATTGACAGATGGAAAAGTGTCGAAGACTGTAACTTCCAGAGAAGCCAAAGAATCTCAGGATAATGACCACTAATGAAGGACAGACTCATCATAATCTATAGAGAGGATGAAGAGTTGAGTGTATGATCTGGTAGAGTACTTGGCGTGATAAATATACATAGAACAGAGAAGAGTTGGTTTCTTCTTTTGATAGTTATTCATGCAGGTAGAAGCAGGTTGTGCACAGGAGATGAAGCGCATAGAAGAGGCGTAGCACAGAGAATGGCAATGGTGCACAGAGCATAAAACACAGAATAAAGACATAGAAAAAAATGAATATCTAAGATAGGAAGAGAAAGTCGAGGTGCACATGCAGAGACAAAGTATAAGAACAGAAATCACAAGAAGATGTGAGTAGGAAGACACTGATGCAGGCAGAGCAAAGCAATGTAGAAGAACAGTGATGATACTGGTAAGTCATTGATAAATACTGTATCAATGTAACAAATTTCAGTAACAAATATTTATATCTCAGGGTGGTAGGGTGGTGCTAGGGAGGACTGTTGTCCTCAGAGTTTCAAGTGGGTGCTTGAACACATGGAGTTGTAGCTTCCATCTGGTTGTAGCTAGAAAAACTAGGGTGGTAAGGTGGCGCAAGGGATAACTATTGTTCTTTGTTATACAGGTTGGTGCCTGTGTAACTGGAAGTTGATGCTTCCATCCAGTTGGTGCTGGAACAATTAGGGAGTTGGTGCTTTCTTCTAGTGGGTGCTATAGAATAAAGAGAGTTGTTTGTCTCAGCAAGTTGCATCTTGTATAGGTTGGTGCCTGTGTGATTGGAAGTTGGTGCTTCCATCCAGTTGGTGCTGGAACACAAAGGGAGTTGGTGCTTCCTTCTAGTGGGTGATAGAGAAACCAGAGAGTTGGTTCTCTCAGCAAGTTGTTTCTTGTAAAACAGAGGTGGTAGCCTCAAAAGAAATTGGTGCTCATAAGAATGATAATGTACAGAAAAATAAAGACTACTTATCATATCAAGAATAAGAGGTTTTCTCCCTTTATGGGTTTCCTCGAGAATAACTGTCTCTGTGTATTTCATGTGTGTCATTGATGTTGAATACTCTATTTCTTACTTTCTTGAATTATTGTGATCATCATTGAGTGTTTTGTAATGAGTTTAAAATGGGCATAATTGTTTAAGCACAACAGCAACTGATTCACCCCCCCCCCCCTCACAGTTGTCCAACATTGGTTCCCATGAAGATGTTATTCCATAGGACCGAGAGTTCCTTATAGTCCCAATATGAATTTGCATTCAAACCCAATTTTCTTACTCAATATCATTCATATCATTACCTATGGGACACCCCTCGAGTCTTATTTAATCTCTTTTTCGACTCCCGAAAAAAACCAAAATATTGTCGAGTAAACTTGTCTCTTTCACACTTGTTAAATGGTGTTGAAAGGATGTATATTTGGTATAATTTTAACCATTTTCCGGACCAAGTAGAATAATTACAAAAAATGAATACTCTAGTCACCATTGGCTAGAAGAGTTCTCCTGGGTGTTATTTTATACTTTTTTGGGCCTAGGGGACTAAATCTATGAAAAAGGACATTTTTTAGTTAAGTTTAACTTGCATTCCATTATCCTTCTTGCATTATTGAGCCTATTTATGGCCCCCTCTTTCTCGTTATAAGCCTCTTGCCTCAACAATTCGCGTCACTAACAAAGCAGTTCCTTCCATATACCCTTTGCATCTTGACACCCTTTAACCATAGAGGAAACATCCCCCTGAGTGTCCATACCCCGCATGCAGTTATTTGCATTGATCATAGGTATGTTCCACTGCTTGGAACTAGTTTCTTACTCATGACTTTTGTTTCATCTCTTGTATCATAACATTTCTTTGCCTATGAAAAATAAAAATAAAAAGGGTGGGAAAAGAATATTATCTCCTATCGGCATCAGTCGTGCTTCCTTTGAAGAAAGAAAAAAATGTTGAGTCCATTTTAATCCAAGGTTTGGGTTTAGCATGACCTTAGGAAGCCGAGATCGTTACTTAGAGTTTAATCCTCTAACCAGTTATTCTTCTAGTCCCTATGGAGAGTTTGTCGATTCCTCCTGTGTCACAAGATTTTGTCAATGATAAATATTAATTCTATGTTGCCTAATTTATCCATATGTCTCATGCTCTTGCTCAAAGGAATTTTAAATCTTGTGTCAACCATTTCTCAAAAATATTGACTTTTCATGTCAGCCATACCCTCAATGTATCTCAGAATAACATGAAGGTGTTGTCCTACCTTGGACCCTGGGCCTACTTTCATCATTGGTAGGTAACCTTGAACCCAATAGATGACATCTCCTCATTGGTCTCTCACTAGGGGGATTCCATTGTGTTTGACAACAATAAATATATTCACACATCGGAATTTGTGTAGTGTCTTGGATTCCATTATCCCTATTGGTGGTTTCCTCATCTTTGTCAACAATTTTCCTTATTGGTTGTTATTCTTAGGGTCTCTTTCATGCACTACTTGCATATGGTGCATGTGAGAGACACACATGGTTGCTGTTTCATGAAAATCCTATTCTTCTGAACTCCTCCTAATAATCAAGCTATTTCTTTGTACCTCGCGCTGGATGATGAGAGATTCCTTAATGCTCTCCTTTTAGTTGGTCCTTCCATCAACTTTAGGTTATCTATTCTGGAAATGAGACCTAGATTCCTATGAGTACATAGAGTCTTGTAATCATTAGTGGCAGTTTCTCCCACCATTGATAGTTGGGAATACATCAATGTATCCTAATCAATGGATTCTTCAAGCGTTCGACCTCAACACCCTTATTCACACTTGTAGAATGTACTCGGTACCTTGACACCTACTTTTATTATCAATGGGTTGTCTCACGTTTGTTAACATTGTACCTTAATGACTGGTAATAAAATGAGGTTCCATTTTGTTCGACTTAAACTCCTCTATTAACATGATGTAGACTTGCAACTTCAATGGATAGTGTAAAATCCCTCCAGCTTATAGTAGCAACACCCCATATCTGCTACTATCTTTCATTGGACCAATACCTATATGACTTCAATGATCATGGAAGATTAGATTGTACTCCATTGTATACATATATCTTCGGTTTATTTTGAGATTGGAATCCACTATGTCTTGTTCGTGACTACGACAGCCTATGGCATATGTCCACTTTGTATTGCATATTCATAGCCATGGAAAACTATTTGATATATATCCACATGGATCTGTAGTTTAATTTATATTGGAAAACATGTGTACACATTCATTATGGATTGTAATATTGTCATGAGAAACTAGTACTTCCAGTTGAGTCTTCATTACTCCTCTTTTGGGAATTGTAATATATTTCATCGATCGTAGATACTCCTCTGACCTCACACATTAGGGGGCATCTATTACAACAAATTTTTCCTCACTCCATGAATATTGCTTGGATGGCCTTCCATTTCCCTATGCATACTTAAATTCCCCTTTTTTTTCACTCCAAAGCTAAATATACATATTTTTGTACTCATACGTGACCTACCAGTTAGACAACTCATGTATATGCAGGTTTCTCCACTACATCCCATGTACATCGGGTTTGGTGCTAAAATATTAAAAAATATGTCGGGTTTCCATGCCATGTCACATGATCCATGATCCTTGAGCTTCCATATACTGGAAACACTCCAAATCAACCCTTTAATTCCATTTGGAGGCTATAAATTGAGCCATATCCAAGCCTTGGAAAATCGACAATTCAACATTGAGAGCAAAGACATTCTGGAGAGATTTCACTTCATATTGAGTCTGCATCCCTTTTTCCTTGAAAGTATGAACTTCTTGTGTTCGAACCCCAATCTCTTCCTACCTTGTGATGGAGAACATCATTGACTCCTACATGTGAGCTTGCCTTTGCGAATGATTGAAGTGGTGGAGGCCCAACTGGAGGGACTTAGTTTCTCGGTTCTGATATGTGTTGTTACAAAAGTTTGTCACCTATGTAATTCTGTTGATTATATTAATAGTAATACTCTTTTCTCATCCAACTGATATATTGCAAATATTTGAATTATTTTCCATGGGTGTATTTGTCATGTATGTTAATGGATTATGCTAATTTATATTCTAACATTATATATCACCACCCCATGCTTGCATATCTTGGTTTTTGAGGACAAGTTGCAGGCATAAAGATTTGGGTCGTGTGCTCAATGGTGGTCTTATTTGAACGTCCAGACAAGTTAGTCTCCTAGCCTTCTCTTGTTAGAATTTCCTTTATATAACATATTTGAGATTAGAGTTGATTTCTAGGTGTTGTTCTGTCTGTTGTGGTTTTCCCCTAGCCATAGAGATTTTTTCCTCGTAATAGGTGTTAAGAGACAGATCAATAACTATTAGTATTGAGGAGAACATGATCCATTGTATCACTCTATGTTTAGAACATATCATGACCATTAGATTAAATAACTACAAATGAATACTAAAGAAACACACTTTTACCTAAAGGCACATTAGACAAAGTTGATCATAACTAACTCCTAAGTGTGTAAATATACTAAAATCCCCCCTTAATAACAACTTCAGATAGGATTTAAGGATTGACAAAGGTGAAAAAAATAGAAGAAGGAAGGATTCATTAGAGCCTATCCCTCACTAATGAAAAATTCTTGAAATCCTAACAAAGATTAAAGTTTGGAAAAATTCATTTTGTTAGAAACTTTGTGAAAATGTTTTCAACTTGATCATCCATAGGGAAAAAGAGCACTTCAATAACATGATCATGAATGATATTTATAATGAATTTCATTTATAGCTCAATGTGTTTGTTGCATTATTGTTGAACTAGATCTCTGGTGATCTTGATGGTACTTTGATTTTCACACCAGAGGGTGGTCAGATGTTGTTGTTGGAATCCAAACTCTGAAAGGAACTATCAAAGTCGTAAAGCCTCTTGATTTTCATTAAACATTGCTCAATATTATGCTTCTGATGAAGAAAGAGAAAGTTCATATTGTTTCTTACAAGCCCAAGTGACAAGTCCATAACAAAGACTAAAAATATAACATGCAGTATACATTTGATCATCAGAATCATCGAACCAATCAAAATTAGTGAAACCAACCAATAAAGGAATCCCCCTTGAACTGCAATGTATCCCAAATTGAATTGTAGCCAAGACATACCAAAGTATCATTTTTATTGCTATCCAATGGTTCTCATGGGGTATTTTAGTATATCAGGAAAAAATACCAACAAAAAAGGAAATATCACGACGAGTATGATTCAAATAGTGGTCAAATACAAGAGGCTAAAAATTAATTGATAGTACATAGTGGCATCGACTTTGGGTTTAGTACAAGTGGCAACAATTTTGACTCTATATTGGAAGGGAGAAGGGGTTGGTTTACAATATTCCATGTGAAAATGATGAAGAAGGTCACATGCATACTTATATTGGGAAAAATAAATTCTTTGGTTTGCAATACTTGGAGCCTAATGAAATAATGCAAATAGCCTAAGCCTTTAACTTCAAATTTATTCTTAAAGATAGATTTCACATGGGTTAAAATTTTAGGGTCACTACCAGTGAGAATAAGGTCATCAACATAAATAAAAAGTATTATGATATGGCTTCCTAATTTCTTGGTATAAACATTGGGGCCAAAATGAGATCTAGAAAAGTTAGTGTCAAGAAGAAAGTTATCCATTTTATCACACCAAGCTCGAGGAACTTGCTTAAAACCATAGAGAAATTTATTAAGGTGGGATACAAGGCTGGAATCATTCTGAACATACCCAAGAGGTTGTTACATGTAGATTTATTAATGTATATCCCCATTCAATAAGGTGGATTTAACATCCATTTAATGGACCTCCCATCTATGTGAGGCAACAAGGGCTATAACAAGGTGGATGGAATTCATTTTGGCTACGGGGAAAAAGATTTTGTTGTAGTCAATTACTTCAAATTGAGAGAATCCTTTGGAAACTAACCAGGCCTTCTGTTTTTCAAAACTTCCATCTGACACATACTTAGTTCTATACACCCATTTATGTATAACATGTTTTCTTTCTTTCAGAAGGGGTACAAGATCCAAAGTATCATCACCATTAATGAACAATGTTATTCATTCATTGATGTGTCCCAATCTAAATGGACATAAGCTTCTACAAATGTGTTTGGATCATGAGTATGTGAAACTTGAGTCAAAATAGAGGAGGTTTTCTTGAATTGTGAATGTGTACAATGTTGATCTATAATATCACTGACTGCTTCTCATGTTGAACATACCCATCTATAAAGTGATGGTGCTAGTGCAGGTTCATGTTCAATGGACTCATCTGGAGGAAGGTGAGAACGAATAGGTGTATTTTCATCCTCACTCTCATCATCTGAGGAAGAAATTGGAATAGGACTAGAATATGACACAAATGTCGAAGATGGATCACAAGTTGAAGATGGCACAAGCTTGAATTAGGCTCACAAGTTGAGATATTTTCATCAAAATTAACATCTCTTCTAATGATTATTTCATTGGAATGAGGTTGAAGCTGTCTATAACATTCTACATCTTTAGAGTATCCAACGAAAATTCACTTCTCACTTTTGGATTGTAATGCTTTCCTTTTCTCATCGGGAATGTGAGCCCATGCTTCAGTGCCAAACACATTAAATTGGCTTACATCGAGCTTAATTTTATTCCATGCTTATTTTGTTGTTATATGTTTTAACTCCTTTGTGGGAGTGCAATTTACTATATAATTGGCACAATTAATAGCTTCCACCCAATAATGAAGAATTAAACTCTTAGATTGGATCACACATTTTTCCATTTCCTTTAATTTGCAATTATTTCTCTCAGCAACACCATTTTGTTGTGGTGCATGTGGAACAATATGTTTCATTTGAATTCCCTATATAGTGTAGTAAGTTGTAAATTTTTTGTTTACATATTCACATCCATTATCTATTCTTAACCTCTGTAGTTGATGTCCATATTGTTTTTCTACAAGGGCCTTATAGACCAAAAACATGTCAAAATATTCACTCTTAAGTTTTAAAAATAAACCAAAGTGAATCTATAGAATTCATAATGAAATTTAAGAAGTACTTGTACCTAGATAAAGAAGAAGAAGAAAGTGGACCACACGAATCACTATGAACAAGATGCAAAGGGGTCGAGGTGTGCCAAGAGGCACATTTGTCAAAAATATCCTAATGATATTTGTCAAGAACATAACCAACATGTTGACGGGTCTAAATGGCCCATCAAGTAGTTAAGAGAGAACACCCAATGGTAGGTACCAATCAGACCTACTCTCATTTGAGGTAGTGTTTCTGACCAGTATGTGGGCCTGGTTTCTACTAAGAATTAAAATAAAAAGAGGGGAAGACAATAAATTGTCCCCCAAATAATTCCTATCAATTCTAAATCTAATATGAAACAAAATAAAACTAACTAATATAACTACTTTTAACCTATCTTATGCAGGAACAGGTCTACAAAATGAACACAACAATAAAATAATATGATTAATTGTAGAAATAGTTCATGTCAATCAACAACATGTTAAAAAAATAACCTTGTAGATTAAATCACAAATAGTTTCACATTGAACCTATAACATTACCAATGTATACATTAGTAACCATAAATGTCATATAACTTAAACAACACACACTAAAACAGTTCATATGAGATGTTATCAAAGAAATTGTAAAATCCAATTACACATGTAAAATAGTCCCATATGCAAGTGAAAAAAATTCATGGTTGCCAAATTTCCTTTTGTTCTTTATTCCATGAGATAACAATATCACCTATGTAAAAATGGGAAAAAATCCCTTCTTACATTCAATGGTCTTCCTTTTATAAAGCAAGGAAGACATTTCACATTTTGTAACAACCAACAATTACATATTTTCCACTTTCTTATTTTGTCTCATTAAATGACTCAAATTTACCATAAATTTTTATTAATGAATATACAAGCATTATAAACATAATTTAAAAATACTCCTGAGTAGTCAATATCACTCTGTAGACTATTTATGAGTGATATTTATTGGAAATATCATTGACTCTTCTCAGCTATATCCTTTTCTGTTCCTCAAATGTTTCTTGGTGATTATGGTGTCAATCCAGTGAATAATATTCTTCCATATTCTTCTTCTTTGATTCAACTTTCCAACAAGCCATCCCATGCCTAATTTTATCACTAGGAGCCCAGGATATGAGTTTAGGAACAATCTACGATCCATATCCAATTGAATTTGTGCCCCCTTTTCTTTAAATTTTTTTAGATATTTTTGTCATAAACCTATCAATAATATCTATACCATCATGTTCTTTCCTCTTCTATATTTCCAACATGTCATCACATGCCTGATTTTGTCTCCTGAAACCTAAGTTATGGATCGCTGAAGTTTTTACAATTTATTCCCCATCAAATTCGTGGCCCTATTTTACCTGATTTTTTTGGGAATCTCTACCATTGATCTACCCTTAATTTACTCTTCCAACATGTTCTCCTCTTTGATATGTTTCCAACAATCCTACCCTTAACTTATTTGGCCTCCTAGATTATGAGTTATGGCCTACTGAAGTCAATGCTTAGGAACCATTGATCTGCTCATGAGATCGGTCTAGACCGTAGATCTTGTAGGCTAAATAATTATCCAAAATGCATTGTGGGAGGTGAGTATTAATGGTATATATCCCCCCCTACTTATCTTGTGTGTGTAAATAGAGGAGGTATAGAACCTTGGGTTTGTCTAGATATTTTGGCCCATAAACTGGAGTAAAATAGGAAAAAAATAGGAAAATAAATAGGAAAATAAAAAACAATAAATTAAACAGCATGTCACGTGACTAGCTGATGCCATGTCAATGCCATGAGGGGTGACCCAAAGGATGAAAATTATTTTGATGATATCTCGACACATGGGATATGTTAATTTGATCAAGGGGAAATTGCGAAGGGAAAACCTGATGGATGAAGTTCAATCAACTTCATAATCCAATGGTTGGGAAGAATAAGAAACCATGCAAGTGAAGTAATCTGACATTTTGAAGACCCAATGGATATCATTTGATTCACTTACATGATAGGTCGGAAAGAAAGGTAATATGCTATGAACACTCTAATGGATCTTGTCTGCTAAGACAAATCGGATTGACTCGTGAGTTTTAGGTTTTAAGAACTAGCATGAGAAAGGTAAATTGTTAATCCAATGAGGGGAATCTAAATGGGTGGATCTGACAGTCATGTGGGATTCATACCTCGGGGGAAATTGTGAGAAAATGGTAAAAAGTCTCCTGATGGGGAGGATATTAATAAGGTAATCCCAATGGTCAAGGTTCCAAATGAGGGTCAAGGTTCCAACCACGGATCAGATTCCTAGTAAAATAGTAAAATATAATGGGATTTAGGCCCTAGAAAGGAAGTGAAAATAGAAAATAATGCAATGGTGATAAAATAAAATATGGTTGGGGTCTGAGAAAGACAAGGATCAATTCTGAATGTTGGGGTCAATAAGGGTCTAGATCTTAATTGGAGAGAATCATATCCAAGAGGAATAAGATCAAGGGATTCCCACATGCATTTCAATGCTGAAGTGATCATATAAAGGAAGTGACTCTGCATCCCTACTCCTACAACCATAGAGAGAATAAAATATGTTATGCAAGGAAGAAGATACTTTCCAGTATGTCATAAATATTACATTTTTTTCATTTTCCTTCAACAAACTTATGAATAAGTGTTGGGTTTTTTTGAAAAATGAAGAAATAAAAAGAATATTTTCAAGAAAATCATCAATGATATCGAACTTTCATAAAAAACCTACTGTTGTAAATAAATCTCATGAAAGTTGTGTGTATCTAATCTCAAAATCATAGAAATGATTGGTGATCTTATGATTTTAGTTAAGATTTTTAAACTAAAGAATATGATTAGCATACAAGATCTTGAGCATAAATACCAAGACATTAGGCACAACATGAAAGAAAGAAGATGTAGAATACATATATGTTCTTCATTTAAGTTATCCATTTAGAAATTTCTCAAATACAAATTGAATTAAGGAATAAAATAGAACATGAAACTCTGCAGTCATATAGGATCATCAAATACTTCAAAATCTACAAAAGGTCTCAAAGATAACTTGTCCATTTCATCATACAAATATCAATGAAGCATCATAAGTCAAAATTTTTTTATGAAGAACATTTCAAAGTATAATATCAAAAGGATTAACAGACCTCCATCAAGGACAATCATCAATAAATATCCAAAGCCCCAAATCTCTCAAGGTAGGTAAAGAATAATCATTAGGCTCATAGTAGTAAAGGATTAGGCATTAGAGTTCAAATTTTAGTAGGGGGGGCTTTCCTTTCACTTATAAAATAAAAAGTAAAAGGGGGTTATTGTGACCACAATAAATGGAAACGCACTAGAATAACCATTTATCTAGTCAATAGAATTTGAGGGCCTTTACTTCAGACCGAAAGTTAAGGATAAGGTCAATATATTGTAGACAAATTTTTGATAATTATGGGTGCCACATTGATGCCAAATTTCTAAAATATATAACCTGATATTTCAAGTACTTGTTATTTAACATACCCTTTTCAAAGAGTCGACTAGTGAGGTAAATTATTTGACTGGATAAACACTTCTGATTGGTTTTCGTTTAACCATGGGTTTACACTTTTCATAACAAGCATACATCTACATAAGTGTGTTCCTCATCTCTATTTTCCTGGCATGGATTCTCTTCCAAGGAGCATCCATAGCCCTGACGAAGTTTCCTTGGTGCCATACAAGCATAGTCCCTCTACCAAAAATCATCCATAGCCCCAACATGTTTACTTGTACTTCCCACACTATTAATAGTTCTTTCAACTTCCTCTTTATTTCAAAATATTATGCTCACCCTTTTAGATTATATATATATATATATATATGAAAATAGGGTGTGAAGGAAGGAGGGTGATACAAGAGTTGTTTTGATTTGATGAGTAGATTCTATGCATTTAATTTGAACCCACAAGTCTCCCCAAAAACTATCATAGTATTGGCCATCTTATTAATATGAAGCTGATGGATCTCAAAGAAAAGAGTATATAGATACATTCCTATACTTATGTATTATCATGGTATGCTCAGTAAGAACATGTTTTCCACCACAACTATCAATCCATATCCACAGTTAAGAGCTTCATGAATGTTCATTTAGATAAAGCAACCCATGCATCTCATGACTTGCAAAAACATTCTTCAGTATGTGACTAGAATTGGACCTTCCCCTCACTCAAACTTAAAGCTTAATCCTCAGGTCAGACTAAGAAGTCAAATAAGATAAGGGAACATACCAACATTTGAATTAAAAGATGTAAGAAATATGTACAAGAAGAAAGCAAGCACTAAAAATAAATCCAAATAATAAAAAATAGAATATAACTAAACTAAAATAAACCTAAAACTAAAATGTCAGTCATCGAAAGAAGAATCAAATAAAGGTAAGCTTGTAATTCCAACAACATGAGACACATCATGCACATTGATGGGTGCTTAAAATGGAATATCTGCAGCCCCCATATATACCTTTTTGTTTATCATTTTTCATCTATCATTCCCTTTTTGACACCTCCTTTATCCAATTCACCACACTTATCACTAAGGTACAAATAGTCTTCCTATGTGTCATTATTATGTTACTTTTGCATAATTCTTATAATGAACTTGTTAATTCAAGTCACTAATATTGTTGCACAAGAAATATAGAAGTTGCAACACTTCTCTACTGCAATTCCAAGATGACACAATTCCAGACACAAAGTGAGTTGTTGAACTTTGTATAGTTTTTGACCCTTTATGAATGCTTTGGTGTTAATTCAGGTCCATGGATGACTTCATCACTATTTGACGATGCTGAATTCTTGTAACCATGTGCGGGCGAAATTTCAGTGATAACAGATGCTCCCTGATGGATGAGGTTAGGAGCATATGTATAGCCGAAATCCATCAATGTTTCTTCTACTGAGAATGTTGTTGTAAGAGAGAGCAATAGTGGGATCGTCCAGAGCGATCTGTTGGAGGGAAAAAGGAACCGGTAGAACCCAACCTTCCATGAGGTGTGCGAAAAGAAAACTGTATACAAACGAGGCGGGCATGCCCCATGCTCATGTCATGTAACTCAAAAAAGAGGAATGAAGTGTTGGTGTAGACAACTGCAGTGCCCTCGGGGGCGGTTGGGATAAAGGCAGAAGACAATTCTACGGATGAATATACTCTGAATAGCAGGCAGTGACTATGGTAATAAGTATCACTAATTCTGTAGGCATTGATAGCCCAGCCAAGTTCAGAGGTCTTCGGTAAGTGAAAGAACTAACTGTAATAGTCGCAAAGTAAGACCCACCATAACATGAGAAAGTGTTGACGTCGAATGTTATGGGGGTCAATGATAGCAGGGAGCAATTGTGTTTCGCCCTGTGCCATCCGAGATCTCTCATTGGGTGGGTAATGAGAATCAAGATATTGTCACCCTTCTGGAAAACTGTGTTGATGTCAACAAAAAAGGGGGACGCGACTCCCAGAAGAAAATGGCTTCGTGAAATCTACTAGGTGAGGTTAGGAAGTGGAGGAGGTACATGAATGAAGTCAAGATGTAGAAAGACTCAAGACTGGCCTTGGTTGGAGTATATGTGAGATAAAAATTGGCCACAACCATTCAACGAGGTCAAGTGTTAGGGGGACAACAAGACAAGCGATAAGTTGTGCCAGAGGCGAGACAAGGTGGACAAACTCAGAGAGCAGAGGTAAGTGGCCTGTGGGGTACTTTGAAGATATGGACGATGTCGACAAGGGTGGATGATAAGTAGTGCCCCAACCAAGGGTGACATGGGTTGCATTTGGCCAAAAAGGGAAGAAGGTCATGAAAGGTGACGACAAAAAGGTAATGTAATGACTGGAAACAGAGGCGTTTGTACAATAAATAATGAATAATTGGGGAGAAGTGTACAAATAGAGAAACGGGTGCCCCAGTGTGATATGGTTGGCCCAGGTAGGGCATAATTTGCTTAGAGAAATGATGGAGGGTGGGGGCCCCATGGGTGGGTTTCTGTATGAGGTAGGTGAAATGAAGGGAGATTTGTAGATGGGAAAATGGATGTTGGATGAAATGGAGGGTTCATGCTACTACGGAGGTGTAGCCAAAAAATAGAACCGTCGAGAGATAATCTCGGAGTCTGTTGGGAAAGCTAGCAAAATGAGGAGAAGGATTATGTGGTTGATTTGTGACATGATGTAAGACTATCAGGACTCCCATCCCTAAAGGGTTTTTGAAAAACAGGATGAGTGTCAAAAGTGAAAAAATGTGCTATGAATGGGACAACTCATGTGGGTAAGAGTGCTATCGGGTGACAGTACCGAAGATGCAAATGGAGGTGTGGGTATTGCAGAGCCGGAAATGGGGATCCTAGAGGCAAATGTCAGAGGGTGTGACTGGAAATGTAAGTGAGATTCAGAGGGAATTACTACATGCCAGTGCTGAGTATATACCTGAAGGGGTTGTGTCGATGTATGATGACCAAGTACCTGCACACATGAAAACCAAATACTCGATGTGAACAATATCTGAAGATAATCAAATATATGAGCGTGTATTTGATAAGTGTGAATATGCACATGCGTACCTAAGTGTGTCATGGGCAGATGCTCCACTGGAAAAATGATCACCAGATGGAAATGTTTGTATAAGAGGCCGAAGGTGGTTCGGAAGATAGAGCTTATGGGCTCCTTTACCAAAAAATGAAAGTGGGAAAAAGGGCTTAGATATGGACGATGGGTCCATAATGCCATCCCAGTGTTACTGACACTATGGACAATTGGGTGGTAATTTGGGGGGAGGACATGTACTTCCCTTTTGCTCGAGGATTGATGAAGAAGTATAATGAATCACATTCATAGGAGCATTGGTATGGAGTGTCAGAGGAAACTTAGGAAGATATGTGTGGCATGTCGCGGCTAATGTGTGGTGGACATATGGGATAGATGGGCAATGGTGTGTATAATGGCCATAATCTGAACATATGGCGCAAGCAAATTTGGTTCGCAACCCTTTGCTACTTGAGTTAGGGGAGGTAGTGGCAGGACTTTCTATAGTGGCAAGCGGTGATGGTGTTGGATTGAGTGGAATTAGGTTCCGTAACTCAGGTAGACATGGGCATTTGTGGGTTGGGTGTCCATATTTCTCACATAGTGCGCAAGGAGGTTGGATGCATGGGGGGAGTGGAGCTGTGGGCTCCTTCTTCTTTTGCCTGCCCCCAACTATGGAAGGGAGGTTAGCGAGTGGGGGTGTAGAGGGTATGGTGGGAGTAAGTATGGGAATCGTCATTGGGATTCCTTTCGTTTGGGGGGGAATGGATGGTTGAGGAACCATCTCTGGTGGATGTAAATACCAAACTGGAATTGCCAGCACCATATTAGGGAGAGTAAGCATTGTGGCTACTTGGAAATCTTGTATGCCTGGTGGAGGGTAAAAGAAGGGGGTTTGAGTAATGGCTTGGGGAACTATCTCCCAAACTGGGATATGGCCCTGGGGAGAGGTGAACTCATGAACTGGTGGAGTCGACGAGTTCGCAGGAGGCTCATGAGGGGGGAGATCTGTGACTAGTGGGATGTCAGATATGATAGAAGACTTCCTAGGAGGAAGGGTATCCTCCATGTCAGTTCCTTTAGAGGAAACTACACACACTTGTGCTGAAAAAGATGGGTTTAGGAATGGTTGTGTTCCTTGACAAGTGCCCAACATGGGTGAGTCTTGGAATAATCTAGGTCAATTGTTGGCAACTGGAAAATCATTTGGGCTAACATGAACAAGGGGGAGGATGTTATCAATGTTGGAAGAATGGTTAGGCTCGTAATGTGTAAGGGTGAAAATATTCCCATTATGGGGGAACATCATCGTACGAAATATAGAAGAGGCGACCGCCTTCATAGCATACATGTAGTTGCGTCTGAATAGGATATTGTAATCAAGATGGGCATCAATAAATTCAATGTCAATGAGGATGGTTTTTCCCCCAAGTTCTATGGGGACATTTTGACAAAGCCCTATGGAAGATTTTGGTCGACCGTCATAAGCTTGAAAGGTGATGGTAGAGGGTACTAGCTTAGGGGAGCCAATTTTCTGCCATATGTCTTTAGACATGATGCAGGTGGATGCACCTTCATTGATGATACACCGATAAAATATGGTGTTCCAGATCTTAACTGGTATCTGGAAGGCTACTTGGGTGGGAAGATGTGGTTCTCCGTTATCTGAATCAAATGTGATCAGTTGGGTGTCAGCTAGTCGATTTCCCCCAAGGTAGAAAGCAAGTATTTTCTTTGTGATGGGCAGGTTTGGAGGACCTCCAATATAGATATGGCTACGGGAGACTGGGCTAATTCATCAACTAAACTATAATTATGAGCATCCTTATCATGAGGGTTATGTACATTCCTTCGTAAAGGCATATGTGGTATGCAAGGAATGGGTTCTGCGTTAGGACGTGGAATCATCAATGGTTGTCCTGTGGTAAATGGCCATGTTTGTGAGGTGGTTGGGATAGAGTTAGGAGGCATACCATATTGATGATTGTGATTTTGGAGAAGAATTTATTCACTGGTGAGGAGGATACTGCGATCAACTGAATTCCTGGGTTGAGTGGCTCCTGGGGTTGCATATTTCCCCATTTGTGGTGGGGCAGGGTTGATCACTTGTTGGGTGTTCATCATACCTTGGTATGGAATGGGGTTCTAAAGTACGGCTGGGGGGGGTTGTTGCACATATTGTTGTGGGGCCTGCTGAGGGGCAGTTGGTGTCAGAGGGCCCTGTGAGTGCATGGATGCCCTCATCCATTGGAGGTCAGGAATTTGGGGGCAATGATGAGTGTAATGTCCATACTCATTACATATGGCACAAGGAGAGTTAGTTCGAAGATTGTTGTTCTTCCCTTAGTGTGGTATATTGGTATTGATGCCCCCTTGGGGGTCTTGGTATTGGTTGACCCCAGTAGGTTCGTTCTGCTGGGGTTGATTCCTGCCTTGACCTGGGTTGTTGTTGTTGTTCCTATTTTGTCCTTTCTTTTTGGCATTGTTCGATGGATGGGTCGGATTGGCTGTATTCAGCTGTTCGAAATTTTGGTATTGTTGAATGGTAGAGGGTTGAACAAAATTCAACCCTGCATGAGGATGTGGGGGAACCATGGGTTGTGGGGGACCAGGAAATGGGAAGTACGAATTCTATGGTGGTAATGATCCATAAGGTACATAGGAAGGCGTAGTGCTTTCTCTAGTACTATAAGCTGAGGTAGAGGGGGTACCAGAGTTTGTTTGAAGAGGTGGATGTATGGGGGGTGCCGGTGGTGGTCCATTGATGGGTGGAGGTATAGCAACAGGGTATGGTTGTTTATAAGGGGGTGGGGGGTAATAAGGAGTGCCCCCATATGTCGGTGGGTATTGTGGTGTTCCATACATCAGTGGTGGTTGGGGTTATGGACCGTGGTGAGTGGTGGTACCAATCAATCCATCTGCTGAGTGAGACATCCCAAGTTTGTCTTGGCCAAATGGCACAGGTTTTGGAAGATCAGGAAGTACGGTGTATAAGTACCCTGACTGTGCATAGATGAGGTCATATTGTTGAGCCTTACTGATGGCTTCCTCTTCAGATTGAGGGAAGTTGGAAGCTACATCCTTACTGAGGAGAGAGACAAGTGATCTAAGAAACCAGTCAAGACACTGTTGCTTGGTGGTTTCTGCTTTGCACAAACTACGTCGCCTATGCCACTCGTGAATGTGGTCAGCGATATGTGTGGCTAAGGTTTATTTGAAATTATAAAGTAGTTCTAGACCATTGTCGTGGCGGATCGGTAATTGGAAGAAGGTCAAGAATGCTTTGGCCAAGGACTCAAAAGTCATGTGGGACCCTGATTTTTCTTCTACATACCATTTGGCCGATGGGCCAATGAGTGTGCGTTGAAATAATCGCAGTCTAATGGAATCATCCATAATGCTATTGGAAGAGCACCATAAGTGAAAGGTCATGACGTGGTTGGTAGGGTCGTTGCCTGCCTTTCCTTCAAACTTTGGTATGTCCGAAGGTAGTTTGGTGGGCATTGTAGGCCATGTGGGAGCATGTAATATAGGATCATTGGTGAGTTTGCTGAGATCTGGTATGTTGAGAGAGGCCAAATATGGCATCTGTAGTGGGGGGAAAGGATTACCTCTGGCCATGGTGTGAGTGTGTTGTGAACCTGGCCCTTGAGGGGGGTTAGGTGGGTTGTTTCTTCCTCCTTGAGAGGAAGTTGGTCCCCCGCTTCCATGTAAAGGAGAGCGAGTGAACGGATGACCTTGGGAAGTGGACCCAAGTAATGTAGAACCAAGCAAAGCTGATCCTAAAACAATAGCACTCACAGGAGTGTGTGAAAGAGGTGTCGATGAGTGGGCAAGACCAAACACTACCCCTACGATAGGAGGGAGGTTGAGAAAGAGTCGTGAATGATGGGGGTTCTATGGGTCCCCTATGATGCTTGACTAGCTGCGTGAATGTGTGAAAATAGTGGTGAGAGTAATATAGAAACAAGAGCCTTTGCGTTGAATTTTACACAATATATATATCCAAATCAAACTGTAATCAGTGGTACATCATACATAAAAAAAATTTGAAAAAGAAGCATATATGTGGGTAAATGGGTTTTGTCCATGTGGGGAATAAAAAAGAAAACAAATGCTCATGTCCTGCCTCTCAAATAGCACTGGACCTTCCAACAATACTCAACAGTGGGGTCTGAAGTCACTGGAAGAGAAACTAGTGAAGGATGAAATAATTGGTTATAATGAGGGGTAAAGGGGGCATATCTTGAAAGAGCTGGCGATATTTCCCAATATCCACACAAAATCCAATCAAGGTGCAATTGCAGCCCACAATTGCCACCTGGGTAGATGTCTTGAAATTTGGTCACTAGGTACCTCGGTCAAAGTGCGGCATTTAGATTTTCAGCCTAAGAAATGGGTCATGGGATAGATCCCGTCCAAGAGGTGGGTGCCTCAAGGGGGGACGCACAGATCAACCAGACGTCAGCCTTCAACCCTTCATGGGTATCTCCCTACCTTATGGTGTTAGGAACACTTGACTTGGAGGATTTTCAGTTCCCTATTTGACAATTTCTATGGTTTTGACAATGTGAGAACCAGATAACGGGGAGTTATTTGGATGCCTATCCTCGAAATCCTACCTAGACTAAAAAATTTCTTTTGGCACCTCCTGTGGAGGAAAACTTAGTGAGTTTTTAGAAAGATTTTAGATTTAGTTGTTTTGGAAGGTTGGGGGTGCAAACCAACCTCGTTGATTTAAAATGGGAGTGGATAGTTTCATCAAGAAAAGGGTGGGGTTTTTTCGAAATCCCTTTGGAGGAAACTTACTTTGACCTCCACATTTCAAGAAGAAGCTATGTGAGTGATAAGTGACTTTTGTGTGTGAATGAAAGTGTGCCAATTTTTAGTGAATTAGATGTCACCTTGCTGCATGTGGACTTCGCTTGGTCCTTACAAGTGTTTGATTACCTAATTAACTAAGTGCCTTTGGTACAAACTTGCGTAATTCAAAAGTCCCTAGGAAGCTATCATGTGGACATGTGGGTCCGTTACTATCCCTTTAACTCCCTATTGTGATGTTATCTAAGGAAATCTTTGAAACTATCCTAGATTGATCATGTGGGCATGTATGGGCCCATTACAAAACCTTTAAACTTCCCTAATGATTTGATCTAAGAAAGCAAATTTCAACACTATCCTATCTTTGTAGCATGTGGGCATGTATGGGCCCATTACAATATTAAGATGTGTTTGAAAAAGTAAACTAAGAGGAGTCCCAAGAAGGGTTGTTGTCCTCTCCTAAAGGTTTTAATGTTCTTAAGGGAGATGAAATCATTTCACAATCTTTTTCTGATTCTCAAGATCGCTTGGAGGCACGAGAGAAGAGCATACTAAGCGATTGTTATTCAACTTCTAGTCCCAATACAAGTTAAATGTGATTAAAAATGATTTCCAACTTATCTTGTGAGTCAAAACAAGCCATCCATGTGGCGAAAAATGAAAGCAAAGAAGGGAAATTGATTTTAACCCCTTAAGTGCCTATGTGTTTTTGACTAACCCCTTTATATGATGAGGGGACTAAGTGTGGTGAAGCTTTAAAACATGCTTGAAATCATTTTTAAGAAGGCAAATGGCCTTCCCCACATCTCAACAACTTTACAATGTGAATTTTTGCACAGATGTGCGGGTCTTAGTGGAGACAGAGGTGCACAAAGCGCATATGCACGAACAGAGAAAATTCAATGAGCGCACGTGCGCAGACCAGAGCTGTGATTTAGGTGCATGTGTGCACGATGCACATCTGTGGGCCTAAAAACCCACGCATATATGACATACGGCCAAGAATGAAAAACCCAGATGGATTTCTCTCAATTCAACTTGGAATTGGCTAATTGGCAGGTCGTCCTAGGCCAGTTAGTGTACCTGCACGTTAAACAAACTAAAAGAAGAGCAAGAAAAACCCAAATGGGGTAGGAAATTGATACCTTTCCCCAGTGGAGTTGCCAATCTGTTGCACCTCTTTTGTCACCTTAGTGAGAAAAATAGAGGTGCTTGCAAGCTCAGTTGGGTCTGCTGAGCAGGACAGCTGTAAGGAAAAGAGTTAGGAAAATAAATAGAAAACAACAACTAAGAATTAAACTAAGAAATGAAATAACAACTAAATTCATGAGCATAGGGATATAGAAACAAAAATAACAATGAGACCCATGTCACCAATGATAAGGCTGATATTAGTGAAAGAATACACCAAGAAGCAAGGGGACTATGAGTCCCTTCTTCCTCCAAGGGAGGGCTCTTGGAACCCCACAAGTAAGCTCTTCTTACAACAAATAAAAATGAAAAATGGTGAAAGAACTCTTTGCTAATCCACTCAAGGGGTGAGATGGATTTCCCAATGCAATGGTGAAAATATACTCTTGGCAAGGATAGATTCCTCAAGAGAATAATGGCAGCATAACTTTGCTTTGAATTCCTTCAAAAATGAAGTGTATCCATGGTCTTTTTATATCATTCCTTTGAGTTGTTGTTCAACTGGTTTGTAGTGTGTAAAGAGGCTAATTAGGGCATTTCTAGGTCTTTGACCAGTCATCCAGTTGAATCCAGTCCAGATTTGAGTGTTAAATCGGCTTGAGAGCTGAACCAAAAGTGGGTGGGAGGACGACCACTCTCATAAATGCGTTGTTTCTCAGGTGCGCAGATTTTTGTGATAACATACGCGCATCATGCTCATGTGCGCAATTTCTGCGTTCCTGTTTCGTGCATGTGCACATGCGCCCAGTGCCTTCATGGCGCCCTTCAATTTTTCACTACTTTGTATAGTTTTTGACCCTTTATAAATTCTTTGGTGTTAATTCAGGTCCATGGATGACTTCATCACTGTTTGACGATGCTGAATTCTTGCAACCATGTGCAGATGAAATTCCAGTGATAATAACAACTCCAAGTGAAAACCCTCCAACTATAACTCAAGATGAATTCGTGGTTTTTAAAACTCCAGGAAAACAATTACAATGGAGAGCATGATTCTCATTCCCACGAGTCCAAATAGGATTTTCCAGTGCAACGGTCAATGAAAAGAAAAAATAGGTAGCTAAAGGAGGAATTAGTCCATCATTAACATATGGCCTAAATTGAACAAGAATGTTGTAACTGTATCAATAGATAGATCCTCATGGTTGTCCATCAAATCATTGTATAATTTTAGAATAGTAGTACTAGTGTATAAAAAACTTGGCTCTTCAGAGATGAAGGAGGAGATTATTCAGACATATACATTATGCTATTGTATCTTTTCAATTCGGAACTATAAATTCCTGCTTTTTCTTTCACATGTGTGTTTATATCTTGACGATCATGTGATTCTAGTGTGATCAACCAATACCTGGGCTAAGGGGGTAGGACCCCTCCTTATCCAGGTATTGACTGTATAGTGGAAGTAGAGGTTAGCATTTTTATATTGTTCAGTTTGATTTACATTTTCTTTTCATTTGTTGTAAAATCATATGAGGTTACAACAAATCATAATTGTCATTTTCGTTCATAACATAACTTAATCTCTCAACAATTATTCATTCATTTGGTTTGCTACCAGTGTTAGATTCACAAGATAACATTATTGTTTCTGTGTGCTTCATTTTTCTAGTTTGAAGTTGTAATCTGGCTACTGACATAGATCTTCTGAAAGGAGACAACTCTCTGGCTTGATTACTGCAACTCATATATTTTTAGCCTCTATCATAAAGGATTTTTTTTGTTGTGACTCGCGTGTTCTATCACAGCCACATCCATTGCTACAATTCTGACAGTCCAGATTATTTTAGTGTTGTTGCTTCATTGCTGCAACTCTCGTTGCTACAACTTCGCCTGTAGCTGCACTTTCTTTCATTTATTTTCCAAGGATTATAATCTTCAATATATTCGAAATTGTCATTGAATATAAAAAACACTTAATTGTTGCAACCATATAATATCTTCATCATACTTGATAAAGTCACCAATAGACCGTAGCATAATTTTCATTTCTGCAAGAATGCTTTCCATTTCCACTAGTGTGATTTTATTTCTGCAAGAGTGCTTTTAATTTCAACAAGTGTGATTTTATTTCTACAAGAATATTTCCAATTTCCATAAGCATGATTTTATTTCTGCAAGAGTGATTTAAATTCCATAAAGAGTGGTTTCTATTCCTACAAGTGTGATTGCAATTTCATGCAAGTTTGCTTTTTAATTTTTTTAGTTAAGACCATAGCTTGGTGAATCAATTAAAGTATTTTGGATCTTAAAATTATCAAAATTAAAATTTCTACAATGCCATAGTCTAACAACACTCTTCTTGCATAGATTGTGCACAACAGTTCACAAGTTCCATACGAACATCAGATTGATAATTAAATGATCAACTCTTCATTTTCTTGATAAACTAATTAGAAAGTAATTGAAAAGTCTGTCAAACATTATCAGTGAAAGCATTTTAAGTGAAGACTTGGAAAGAAAACCAAGAGAAATAATTAGGCAAGAAAGGTTAACCATTCGAAATAAATCCAAATAGAAAGATTCTCAGGGTAAATATTTGAAAGGAAAAACAAGAAAGATGACGAGAATTGATAATCCAGTGGAAAAAATTCACAACACAATCCTTCGATCCAACAGTCACATAAACTTTCTCTTTCATCTAGTGAAATAATAAAATCTTTTGGGAACCTAGAAAAATGGGTTGATGTGGATACTTAGTCAAAAAATATTTTTAAATCCGATCACATGAAACATTCCACAATCCCTCAAACCTTCAATATTTCTTGTCATGAATAAGTCATTTTCCTATTTGAAAATACCAAAATTTTCAACATCAGAAAATAAATGTGATATCTTTCACCAAAGTATCAATTTCTCTTTGCCATAAGAGATAATTATAAATTCCAAAGATTCAAATGATTCAATACAATGAGGAAAAAAGGGTATATTACAGTTATAGAGGTCATAAAAAATAATCATGATGGAATGAAAAGGACTCCAAATATGAATTCTTTCACAGAATGTGTTTATGATTAGATTAGAAACCAAAATGGGAATACATGAATGAGACTAGATTTCAAATCCATTGTTGATTTGGTGAGATTTTGGTGATTAATTCTAAAATTTTTGCAAAGGAATCTAAGTAACCAAGTGTAGATTAAGACTTCCCTAATTTGCTTTCATATAAAGAGAAAAAATCTCAAGTTGATGGTTGCACAGGCCATTTTCCAACTTGCATAGCAAAAGATAATCTTATTTTTATCTATTTGACAATCTAGGAAAAAATATTCCTCTAAATGAATAACTAATTAAAATTAGATTAGATGAAAAAAATATAAGGAGCAAGATTGAAGCTAATCCTAAGCAAATCCTGCTAAGCTATTCTAAACTTAAACTATACTAGCTGTCACAAAACTTATGTACAATAATAACACCAGTGCAATCATTTAAGTATTCATCTTTCTTTCATTTATCCAAATCTCATAACCTTCTTCCTGAGAAATATACATTATGTTCTTTCCCACAATATTCCCTTCGACGAGAGACTCGGTGTTGTTGATTGTTGTAGGATTTGGATCCCTAAAAGCATCATCATGTTCTTGAAATAAGAATCAATCAAGTTAAAAAAATAGAACCATAAAAACTTTAATTCCATCCAGATTCTAATGATACTTGTCCACAACAAATCCTTTTTCATGCTTAAAAGATAAATAAAAATATGATTAAAAAATCTCCAACATTTCACACCAAGGTATTTATTTCCTCTTATCATTAATGATAATAATGTAAAACATTTGTATGATTATATTCAACCTTGTGAGAGGCAAGATGAAATAACTATGGATATGGAAGACACTCTGATAATGTAAGACACTCTAATAAGGTACAAATAATCTCATATAATATCCTAGATTGATTGATTCCCCCATTATAAATGAAATATATAACTAGAAACCATAATTGAGATAAATGACCAAAATCTGATTTATAATGAGTTGTTGTTTGTCATGATGGTTAAATCCATGATACTTATATCATAAAGTTTCCAAGATATTTCCAAGCAAAGAAACTATGAAGTTTCACCTCCCTAAGCTCACATATCACAATTGAGAAAATGAAATGTTGATGAGAGAGCCACCTGTCTCTCTATTGGATAGATTTTCCGTCCAAAATAACTAAACATGTAATCTGGAAAACAAAACCAACAAGATCATGAGAAAGATAGATCAAATAAAAATGGCCCATACACCCTTATCCTTCTAGGTTATGAATAAAACTGATCTCTTTTTGGTGTTATTTGTTTAGTTTTAGGGAATCCCGAAGAGTCTAAGGACCAATAGATCAATAAGTTACAACCCACAAAAAATCAAATTACCATGGCTAAAGTCAACACAAATGTTGAGAGCTTAGGATATACAATCTTAGAAATTGCATTGACATTTTCCACCAAGGTATTCACAACCTCTCATCATTTGAATGATTTCAACATTCATGTATGATGGGATAAGAGGACAATACTAATCCATGATAAAAATCAGATTAATCAATAATGTAACCAGAATGAGTGACTCAAAATCAACAATTCAGAAGGATGGAAAGATGCTTTTCAAAAAATGACCATATCTAAAATCCTCATTGATTGGAATGACTAGGATTGATTCTTTAGTCAACCAATGAATTGGGGGAAAAAATTATTTATTCCCAAGAAATTTCTGAAAGAGATATCAACAGAACGATTTACAGAATAATGTTGTCTAAAATTGTCAAAACATGTATACTCTAAAAATATATATCTCTCTGATGCATAGTTGAATTAAGCAAGCTGCAAGACTAAAGGAAAACTCATACTTAAATAATGAATCAATACAGAATAATATATGCACATCCAAAAGCCAAAAATTAAGACTAAGGGAGCTGAAAGGAAACAACTCAAAAAGAAAAATTAGTTGAGCTCACTATGCTAAGTCTATACTAGAAATCATGCTGGCTGAAAGTAAGCAAAGAAAGCACTCCTTGGGTAAGCATCCACTTGCATAGCTCCAAAAATAATCATCTAAAGGAATTAAAGGGAATTAGAGTGGGTTTAATTTCAAATGGGTAGAAATTTAACACTCAAACTTCCATTCACTATGTATGGGACAACATGATAAAAAATCAAAAGAAACTCAATCCAACAAAATATTCCAATTAGAGTCATGTTAATATGAAGATTGAACAACTCTAATTGCTCATTTTCATCACAAAAGGAACTGAATAGTATTATTTATTTAAAATATTTTGCTTGTAAGATGACATAATTCTTGTGAAAAGATTTGACATGGTGAACATGAATATAATCAAGGATATGAAAATGACTCCAACACAAAACGTTTTTAGAATGAGACAAAAAAAAAGTCTCATATCAAAAATAAGTTTTGGATCAAAATTCCATTCAAGGGACAAAATTGGCATGCAAGCCTTCTATTCCTTTCCATATCTACTAAGAAATCCATTTACTATTCAACCAACAATAATAAAAAGAAAAGGAAAAAAGAAAACTAATTAAAATCTAAAAAACCAAAATTGAACTATGCAAAGAAAATACACTAGCCTATTATATCCTACTCTTACCCTACACTACATTGGTTGAAGATGAACATTGTGAAGTCATAATTCCAATGTAGTCATCCATGTAATTCTAAGCATGCAAACATATGTTCATCACAAAAAAATAATAACAGAACTTTGAGTAAAGATAGACTAAAAGTAGGAAAAATTAAAACATGAAAAACTCTATCCACCATATTAAAGATGTCACAGTGATAATTCATGGGAATTTTAGCTGAGTAAGATCCCTCCAACCATGCTTTAATTCTATGATAAAATATGGCATGAATATCATAGAATTGATGGAGGGAGTTTACGGGAAAGTAGCATACTAAATGACAACCATGTATATAATTTGCATGAAGTTTACTTGGTGAGAGAATATTTGTACTAATATACTTTTTGATTCTTGAAGACAAGAAAAAATAATGAGGTTCTGACATAACCATTGGTGTATACCGAAGTGCCTCATTGTCTTGGAAAGCCTCCCTGGGCTCATACTTCAAGCAACCATCAACTTGAGATAAATTAGTGAGATCAAGTGATATACATAGACTAGCACCCACAATGGTATAAGGAATATATTAAGACAATGATGGAAGACACTAATATCACAAATATCAAATAAAGGGATACTTGAACAAGAAGACTCTTTACTATTCAAAAATGAAGATGAAATAGAAGAAGACATGGTATTATATACACTTACTACATCATTTCCTTCATTCCATGAAAAAAATTGCTAAGGAATAAAATTACTAAGTTCATGGGAAGAGGCCTTATCCTCTCTATCGTCCATATGCACATTACCACCATCCCGTACTTCAAAAGGGGTCGGACCTACAAAGTTTATTTGAATAGGATAATGGGTGGCTTCCTGCAAGATTAAATCATTAAAGAGATCATGATAAAAAAAAAAATAAGTAGAAGAATTAAGAGAATACAAAGCCTCTCTTGAACAAGAAACATTTCCAAAAGGTTCTTCTTTGAATGGTATTTCATATTCCTTAAGAACATTGGTGACTGATTGTGAATCATTAGGCTCAACACTAGGAATGTTTTCGCAATCAACACCTTTTTCCTCCACACTATTTTCCTCTACCAAGCAAAAAGTGGATTGTTGTACTAAAAGTGTTGTTTCTTGTATGTTTATTTCTTCTCTTTGAGTGAAATGATAAATGTTGTTGTTTTTCTCCTAAGAAATATGTGAATCTGGAATCTTTCAAAACATACTCGTGGTTAGAAGAGAGGAGAAAATCACAAGAATTTTTAGAACAAGAAGGTTCAATAAATAATCCAACAACTATAGGAAAAACTTCTTGGTCTATATCCGTTAAAATAAGAGAGATCATAACAATAGAGAAACTCAGATCAATAGAAATTAATTCCACTTTATCCATTTGTGAGGAAGGTTTCATGACATTTGTGTCCACATTTTCTTCATTAATATACTCATCAACATTCATGTTTTGCACCATAAATTCCTCCTCCATTTCCTATGATCACAAAGATGAGATAGGATAATGATAACCTAACATAACCATTGGTGTGACCCAAAGTGTCCCATTATCAATAGAAAAACCCTTCTCTTGGTCAGCTACAAAAAAAATATAAACTAGAATTTACTACATAAGAGGTTTATTTTTCATCACAATGAAAGAAGGGGGGAATGGGATGGTGGGAGGATACATTTTCTTCTTGTGAAAAATCATGTTCACTCTAATCTATATCCCCCAGAGTGAAGAAAGATACAAACATATGATGTTCAACCAAGTCATTAGTATTTTCAGAATGTGCATGTGAATCCAAATCAACATGAAAAGGAGCATTAAGGCACGATCCAAATTCTTCATCCTCTGGCTGATTTTTTTAATTATAAAGATAAATTAAATGGTAAATAAAATCACTGACAGAGGGCCTGTCATCCAAAGGAAATCTATAGAAAATATAGATAAATCTAATAAGAAATTCTTTAATATATTCATCTTTGTTCTTCCTAAGCTCTGATATTTCTGCACATAATTCATCATAATTATAATTATCAAAAGCACACAAAAATTCACACATGAACTACTCTCATCTGTGAATAGAGGCATTCGACAAAGTATCACACTAGCTCATGACCTGACCTACGAAAGCGAGAGTGAAAAATCTGCAAATCACACCTTCATGAGAGATATTATGAGAAAACAAAATTTCCAGAACTGAAAAATATGTTCATATGCAGATGTTTCTCTCCCCATCAAATTTAATTTGAGACAAGAGATGAAAAATATTTCTAGGAGTTTTAAGAGGTACAGAACTAGAAATACATCTCCATAAAGGGATATGGGAAGGAACCATTATTAAATAAAAAGAATTAATAAGAAAAATGCCATAGGATCATCTTGTCATATGGCCCTCCTTCTAGTCCAATTTCTGTTGATGGGTTCAAATGGTATGTCAAACAGTTAAGGGAGAATTCTCGATGGCAATTCCCAATCATAACTACTCTCGTTTGGGGTAACGTTTCTGACTAGTATGTGGGTCTAGTTTTCACTAAGAATTAAAAGAAAAAGAGTGGAAGACAATAAATTCTCCCCCAAATAATTCCTATCAATTCTAAATCTAATTTGAAGAAAAAACAAATCAACCAATCTAACTACTTCTATCCTATCCCGCACATGAAAAAATCTACATAATGAACACAACAATGAAATAATGTCATTAATTGCAAAAATAGTTCATGTCAAACAACAACATATTAAAAAAATAATGTTGCATATTAAATCACAAATATTTGCAGACTTAACATATAACATTACCACTGTATTCATTAGTAACCATAAATGCTAGATAACTTAAACAACACACACATAAATAGTTCATATGAGATGTTATCAAAGAAATCGTAAAATCCAATTACACATGTAGAATAGTCCCATATACAAGTGAACACCATTCATGATTTTGAAATTTCCTATTGTTCTTTATTCCATGAGACAATAGTATCACCTATGCAACAATGGGAAAAAGTCATTTCTTACATTCAATGGTCTTCCTTTTATAAAACAAGGAATACCTTTCACATTCTATAACAACCAACAGTTACATCTTTTCAACTTGCTTATTTTTTTTCATTAAATGACTCGAATTTCCCATACATTTTTGTTAATGAATATATAAGCATTATAAACATAATTTAAAAAGGCTCTTGAGTAGTAAATCTCGCTCTTTCTTATGCCTATATCGATTACGGTCCAAACAAAAACCTGACAAGGATATGAACCCCCCTTCATTTTTATAGAAGTGGTACTCCTCTGTAATTTCTTTAAAGATTTATCTTTGAATATCTTGGGACAATAACATGAAAAATAGGACAATTCAAAATAGAAAACTCCAAATCTTTATGAATCAAATAAATAAATATATTGTTGACTGAAAATAATATACATGCATCAAAGAATTCCTAAGAAAGGGACCATTTATCTTCACTCATAAAAATATGATATTTGGAGAAATATTATACATAAATAATAATTACAGAAAACATAACATAAAAGTCACATCCATCACAAAAGTCAATTATTTTCAATTACATTCAAGGAAGGGAAGATAAAGTCTCACATATGAGAGAATTTTAAAAAAGTCTTTTCATTGAAAAAAAATAGAATATGTTAGGAAAACTTTAAATATCAAATGCTCAAAAAACAAATTTCAAAAGATATTATTAAATTTTATCTCTAAAGTAGTTCTCTGGGAGTTTTTTCAAAAAAAATAAAATATAGTTTTTGATAGTCTTAAAAATTAAATTGCATTCGTCCAAAGTTGGAGTGGGATCAGGCCCTTGTGGACCATAAAATAAAGATAGGAACATGAACAAGGTTGGACATGAAAGGAAGTCAAAGAGAAAATATCATAGAACCAATTATGTTTTTCTTGGGACAGATAAAACACAAATAGATGACTTTTGAATAGGAAGCGAGAATAATTGGGAAGAATGAGATCTTTATTACTTACTATGATGGAATCTTTGTATCATTTTGTGGCCAATGTTTCTCTTGTATTCTCCTTGGTGGCAATTTCATGATCAGTACTAACCGCTTCCATTTGATCTTCTTCAACATTTTTTTATTAAATCTAACTTTAACCAACTCTCAATGTATTCCTGCATATGAGCAGCAATTATCTCCTATTTGACTTTTATATCAAATAATGTAATTTCAAATTCTCTAAAATCAATTGAAATTTGTTGTAATGTAACTTCAATGTCTTCATTTTTATTTACATATTCTACTAGCCAACTTTCAATTTCTTGCTCCATGTACTCAGTCATACTATTGAACTTCTCCACTGATATTCCCTTTAATATTTCAACATTCTCTTCAAAGTGTTCCCTTGTCATGGTAATATAGTTTGAAACCAATTTAGGATATTGTACTCCACCAGTAGTTCCTGCGAGTTATAACTTGACCAACTTCAAATAAGTTTCTCCCTTTTTAACACTTAGAATATCAAGATAATCTAATATCTCCTTTAAAGTTTTAATTATCTTTATCCAACACGCTTTCAATTGTTTTACATGTGTCGAGGATGGAAAATCTTCTTCTTTTCTCCTAAGTTCATTCATACCAGAAATTTTCAGAAAAAATGTAATTATAACATCTTTATAAAACTCTTTATCATTTTTTAGGTCAACTTGTAGATATTCTATAAATTTTTGAATCTTGGAACCCAAATAGACAAAGCTTCTTGCTAAATCCCATGTCTCTAAATTGAGAGACATGCTCGTCTTTATGTTTTCTCCAATATAGCGTCTAAATGCAACAAGTAGACTCGATGTTCCCTTCAACATTAAACTTGATTCTAGGGTTTTATGAGATCTTTTCCAAGGTTGGACTATTGAAACCAGAGTAACAAATACAGGGGATGGCATTAGAGTATACTCTAATTTATTAACTCTTTATTTAATTATGATATTTTCATCTTCCATATCATCCACCAAAAATTATAAAGCATCGCTTGTAGCTCTGTGAATTCTGGAAATTCTGGAAGGTGGTACACTATTGAGATCTAACTATGAATGAGATTTTCCTTGAATTCTTTTATTTTTGGAATTAAGTCTTTCAAAAATTAATTTTTTGGAACTTTGATCAAATAAGGCATTCTGTACAGTGAAGGATTCCTCCTCTGAAAATTCTTGTTCTTGAATAACAATTTCGACTGCAATTTCCTTATTTTCTTGCAATCTCTACTGACCATTAGGAAATTTTATATTTTTTTATGTCAATGTCCAGATCCATATCTTCAAGGATAATATTTTTCTCAGGTACATGTTATTCTACCTCTTGTTGAGAATTTTGTCTTTTTATCTTAACCTAGAGTTTATGAGACCGCTCCAAGTTTCCCTTTGGAGGGTTTTTTTCACCTCCATCATCATAATTATTAGTTGAATACTTCTTTTTCCCTGGTTTTCCTAACCAAAAACTTTTCTTGGGTGGGATACTTTTCTCTGGAACATTGGGAGAATTAATACTTCTTTCATTTTCCACTCTTCACCTCTGTTTATGTTGATCTGTAGTACTAACAATAGTCTCAATATCCTTTGTTTTCCTTTTGACAAATAGTATTGGTGGGTCTTGAATATCACCCTCCTATTCTCCAAATAAAAAAGTATTAGTAAGTGAAATTCTAAATCTGAAATACGTCACATGGTCCATAAAAAAATGGTTTAGGTCGAAAACCATGATCTCATCTGAAAATTTCGAAGTGTATTGGTCCAACTGTACGACAAATTCATCAATTTTAGAAATACCTCTGAATAAAATTTCCCCAAGTTTCCATGGTAGCGAAATGAATTGTTTCTTTCTTTTTGCGTAGAAGAAATGTACCAAAATTTTTTATTGTCCAGAAACCTCTATGGAAAACATTCTATATGGAATATAATAAGGGAGAAAAAGGGAGTTCTCACAATAACAATATATTCTCACCACACTATAATGTTCCATTTTTTCAATGCTCCCATCGTAAAAATGATAAGTGGCCTTTTGCTTCCATAAGGCCTGGTACCACATTGGTATTGGATCAATTTTACAGTCAATTCATCTTCCTACACTTAAAACCTTAAAGAAATGGAAAAAAGTGATAACAAATATCAAATAGGAAGACATATAAGATCTCTTGTTTTTCTTGAAATTTGATAATTTTGAAGAGATTTCCCTAGAAACAATCTTCACCTAGACGAAGATTTATTGTTAACGAACCATCAAATGTAGAATATAAAGAGCCAACCGAGGAATGGTTGTTGCGGATTCTTGACCTGTAACCCTTGCGAAAATCCATGCTATCTCTCAATATGGATTTTTAAGTAAAATGACTTGGATTTTTGATAAGTTCTCTGACATTGTTGCAAGATCTTCAAGATATTTTGGTAGGAGTTCTACTCCACTATCTTTATCCTTCAATAAATTTTTGTCCTTGTCTCCCTTGAATGTGACCATTGGCTCCGAAAGCTTTAAAATTATTTTGAAAACTAGCGGTGATAAAGAAACATGAGAATCACCTTGAATCATCCTCTGATTTTGATATAATTTGTCAACACACCAGGAAACTATTTCTCTAGAATCAAAGGCCTTAGGTACACATCCATCCAAGGAAATGTCTGATGTCCAAAATATGTTTTCATTTCTTTATGGTAATGAAAATGATAAATAATACAAATATGATCTCGATCACTAGAACCTCTGGTCCTCTCGTCCAAATAAATTCAGAGTATCCCCGCAAAACTCTTCTCTTATTCTCATAGTCATTTTGATGAAGTTGGAGGACTCTTGTATAATCACTTTAGGATGTTAACTTAAAATTAAATTCTTTTTAGATAATATAACTCATTGATCTTTTTTCAATGGAAGGATTAATGTGAATTAAATGGAGAATTACCTCGACAAGTTTTCAATTAATAATGGCCTTTTTAATATTTAATAAGTTGTTATCCTCTGTAAAATTAGCATTAAATATGTCTTGGAGAAAGTGATAAGGTAATATATGTATTGTAGTGAAGGATCAGACTCACATATCAAGAGATAGTAGGACTAAAACAAACCTATGGTAGAAACTAAAAAATGGTTAAGTATAGGACTTTATCGGTCGAACATAGAGAGAAGAAGATTACAAAGATTTGATGACCTGTGAACCCGTGGTAACATGGAAAATCAGTTAAGTGTTGGGATAACCATAGAGTTAAGAGCATGTATTGAAAATGACTAAGTATTAAATATGGGTCGGTTAGACTTGTAGGCATGAGAAGCAAATGAATCAGAGAAGTGCTTCAAACCCATGGTGGAAAAGGAACTCGAAAAGATTCTAATTATAGTGTGATATGAAGATTGTGAAACATAGAGTGCATTCTGGTGATGGAGGAATGAACTTGAGTGAAAATAATGAGACCAACATGCAAAGAGATTAAGAATAATACTAAGTATTGGTCCAATTTGGATACAATGGTGAATACAAGTGTATTTTGAGTAAGGTGGAACTTGATGGGGATGGGTCATGAACCCGTCGTGGATTAAAAAAAAATCTAAGTATAAGAAAATATAGAAGGAAAAAGGTATTAACCTATATACATATCAACAAATGGCTCCTACTGTGGGATAGAGACCCCTTATGGGTTGCTAAGAATCTATAATATTTCTCATTGGGCATGGAGTTAGTATGAGAAAACACATTTGAAAATAAAGAGTTGCAAAATATGTATAGGAAAAGAAAACAAATTGTGTACATGCGAGAGAAGTATTGATCGAGATAAAAAATAATAATATGTTGTTCATCGAATGGAAACATTTGAATTGTTCCCTTCATATACCTAAGAAAATAAGAACTATAATCTAAGATGTTTTCAATAGTATAAGGGACAATCCATAATGCTTCAAATTTTGTATGTAGAGAAGGCTTTTCCTTGTCTTTGTTCCATAATAATACTAGTTGTCCCCTTTGAAAATATTTTGTTGTTACGCCCTGATCAAAATATTTCTTGATGGTCTTCTATATCTCATTCATTTTCTTCAATGCTTCGTCTCGTTTTTCTTCCAATTTCATCAATTGATTATATCTTCTATGTAAAGGAGAAACTTTCTTTACATGTTCAATATTTACAACATATGTCACAGTATTTAGTTCTAGATTAATAGAAATTCTCTCTTCTTTCCCATATACCAGTGTATATGGAGATATTCTAGTGCTATCCTTTGGTGTCAATATGCTTTCCCATAATGCATCTATCAATTTCAAATGCCAATTTCTTTGATTGAGATCAATTTTTTTCTTGAGGATTTGAATCAAAGTCTTATTTGTAGACTCAACTAAACCACTTCCTTGAGGATAATAGTTTGAGAATTGTCCCATTATAATACCAAATTCCCCACAAAATTGTTGGCTGGGTTTTATACTCTTTGCATGTGTGTGGGGGGTGCATCAGATTTGACAACTGCACCTTTTGTTATTTTTAGCGGTTTTCTAAATTAATCTCGGATTAATGGATTAGGGTTTTGGTAGTCATGGAGTACCTAAAATATTGTGTATATATTGTATTGTGAATGGGGAAATTAATATAGTGAAGAGTTGAGAGGTGTGGCACCAAGGGAGGATATTTTTCTCTCAGTTAAGGGTTTCCAAAGGAAATTTATGTGTACTATGTGTATGAACCATTGATTACTTTATGTTTTGCTTAAGAATTTGTATTCATTTCTTTACTTCATAGGTTTAAAACTTACATGTGGTATCCAAACATGTTTTTGGATTTAGGGGAATGCCTTTGTTGCTGAGGGTTTGGCTTGATAGATCAATTTTATCTTGGGTCTGTGATAAACTTGGGTTCAGTGGGAGATTTGTACTGGTGATTCATACATTGAAAGATGATGACAAGAAATTCTAGAATCGAGATTAAGAATTTAAACGGTAAAAACTTTGAGCTATGGAAGCTCAATATGGAGGACCTTCCTGTAGAAAAAGAACAATGGATCCTGGTACACAACCTACTAGTACACAACCTACTATTTCACAAACTACTAGTACTCAATCTATTGGTATGTCGAAATAAGATTGGGAGAAGATGGATAGAAGAGAAAGGATTAATATTTGACTCTGCCTAGATGATTCAGTGTTGTTTGTTGGAGTTACTTCACACA
>ML789120.1:271246-299600 GCA_009831015.1 Picea engelmannii | reverse complement strand
ACAACCTACTATTTCACAAACTACTAGTACTCAATCTATTGGTATGTCGAAATAAGATTGGGAGAAGATGGATAGAAGAGAAAGGATTAATATTTGACTCTGCCTAGATGATTCAGTGTTGTTTGTTGGAGTTACTTCACACACACCTAGGATTTCTTTTTCCTAAGTTTTCTCCTTATTTATTAGTCATAATTAGTGATTATCTAGTCTCCTATATTTTAGGGGAGAATATTCCACCTGGAGAATATTTTCTTTCAGTTGACATTTCAGTTTGACTGGTTGAGTTGAGTTTAGATGTTGCATTGGTTTTATCACCATGCAACATTGGGATAATCACCATGATAATTCGACCTTGCCTTGGGATCATCACAAAATTGGTGCATTATCCTTGATTCCCTGAGTTAACTCCGCACTGCTCTATGTTCAGTCAGTTAATTGAAGACTAGTTGACTAGTTAACTCAACTAGGTGGCAGTTCACTCCCGTAACTGCCTGAGAGACTAGAATAGGTGGAAGTTCACTCCTGTAACTGTTGGTGTGTGTCCAGATCACTCTAGACCACCACTATGGCACATTGGTTCACCTCCAATGTGCACTCATTGAGTTATACAGAGTATATCATGTGTAAATTATTCATTATTCATAATGATTAATGGTAATTCTTCCATTCTTTCTCTCCTTCTTCTTCTTTCTCAATTTCTCTCTGCAAATGTGTGTAGTATTTTATATATAGATATATTCTATGTAGTTTCAACACATTTACATGGTATCAGATCCGATTGACTGCTAAGAAAAAGCTACACCAAAATTTTTTGCAGGTACAAAAGATTGAAGACAACAGAAAGATGGAAATCCAAAAATAATTCATTCTTACACCTTACAACTATTTTTCATGGAAGGAGAAAATATCCATACATCTATAAACCAGAGGGTTGTATAGGTTAACCTTGAATACAAATACAAAACTGACATCAGCCATAGAAAAATCCAAGTATTTAAATCACATGGATGAGGCACTTGGAACGATTTGCAGTCTTATTTCTCTCGATCTCCTTTTTCATATATCTTCCTGCAAGACTCCCAATGAAGCTTGGACCACCTTAGAAGGGATCTTTGGAAAACATGATGAGATGAGGGGACACATTATGGAGGTGGATCTGCTCAGATTGGATCCAAAAAGATTCGATAATATCCAAGATTTATTTACAAAATTCAAGGATTTATTGTCGCAACTCAAAGCTTCTAGGGTTGATAAATAGAAGGAGGAGAAACAAACGGTTCTCACCATTCTCTCCAAGCTTGGTCCTGAATTCTCTATATTCATATCCACATTCCATACTGTCAGATTCTCTTTTGGAGCCACCTGGAATATTCCTTCTCTTGAGGACTTTATCGAATCCCTGACACAAGAGCAAACCAAGCTCATCAACATGGGCACAATCAAAGGCCCAAGGGCGCATGCACTCACTGTGCATGATGGCAACCAAAAATATCAGAAATCCAAATATAAATATAAATGGAAATCTCATTCACATTCAAAGAAGGAAGGGTACACAAAACCCTTCATCGATGCCTTCGAAACCAAAGGGGAAAAGGGAAGAAAAGGGGAGAAATGCGCATACTATCACAAAGGATTCCATTCGGAATCTGCATGCATGCAAAAAAAAATAGATATGATGTCTCAAATACTTTAGCAAAACAACCTTGGAGATTTCATCCCTGAGGGTGCCAAGAAGAAGAAGCCAGAAGATCTAAATTCCAAGAAAGTCAATTCTAGCCATGCCTTGATTGCCATCAACTCCTCTCCCGATGCTTGGATCGTTGATTCAGGAGCATCAGATCACATGGATTCCTCAAAAGCAGTATATTTTTCTTTGGATTCATGCAAAGGTCCTCCTATGCTGACGGGGCACAACCCTTCTGTCGAAGTCACCGGCAAAGGAAGGATTTAACTCACCAATGGAAGCTTCGATAATGTGTTGCATGTTCCCAAACTTTCTGTCAACCTTCTCTCTGTGTATCAGATGATGAATTTCAGCACCAAAAAAAAATTCGTATTCACACCAAATTCCTTGGACATCTACAACATGAAAACCAAATCCAGGTTTTCTACCGATGAGGTAAATCATCCGTCTAGATTGTATACATTTTTTTAATTCATTGAACCTATTTCTACTTTACTGCTTACTCATGATGATGAAAGTAGTAGGATATGAAACAAAAGGTTTGGACATTTGAATTTTAGATACATGCAACAACTTAGCAAGAAAAGATTGGTTGATGGTCTACCAGACATCCTTTTCTCGAAGGGAGTATGTGAGGGATGTGTTCTCGAAAAACACCCTCAAGATAAATTCGACAATGGAAAGTCTCAAAGAGCCTCCGTACCTTTAGATCTGATCCACAGTGACCTTATGGGTCCTTTTCCACATCCATCAATCAGAAAAGTGAGGTTTGTTCTCATTTTTGTTGATGATTTCTCACGTTTTACATGGATCTACTTTCTCAGGCAAAAATCTGAGGTCTTTCAACACCTCAAAGATTTCAAAGACCTGGTTGAGACACAGTACAGGAAGAAGATCAAGGTCCTCCGAAATAATAATGGAGGAGAGTATGTGAATCATGAGATCCATAATATTTTCCATGAGGTAGGGATTTAGTTGCAGCGCACAGTTCCCTATACTCCACAACAAAATGGAGTTGTTGAGCGAAAAAACAGATCTCTAAAGGAGATGGCATCTTGCATGCTGCATGCAAAGTCACTACCACAGAGACTGTGGTCTGAAGCACTTAATTGTGAAACATAAATCCAAAATAGATCTCCCCATAGATTTGTCAAGGATAAGACCCCCTACGAGGCTTGGAGCAGCCTCAAACTAGAAGTGACCCACTTTCACACTTTCAGTTCACGTGCATGGGCCAAGATTCCCTATGAAAAGAGGAAGGCACTTGATCCATAGAGTACTGAGTGCATTTTTTTTTCTACCCCGATGAAGTGAATGGATATATACTTATTTAAATTTCCTCAAACCGACTCATCATTGAGAAAAGTGTCCAATTCTAGGAAAGTGTCTCGCATGCACCTCAACAGCTGCATGCAGATACCTTCATTATTCCACCTGTCCAAGATGATGAGCATGCACATGCCGACTCTTCTTCAAATGAGATTTTTGATTTAGAGGACTCAGATGATTCATATTTAGAGTCATTACAGTCAGATGAAGATTCAAAGCATCCATATGCAGTTGTAGAGCCAGAGCAAAGGCCCAAGTGGGCACAAACTAATCTTTAGGATGAAGGGGATATAGTTGGTGATCCAACCGACACTAGGAGAACTTGATCTGATTTCGAGGAGCCTCCTGTTGCACTCACTTCCAATGAAACATTGCCCTCTAGGCATATTTTCTTGGTTTAGTCTTCATATCCACAGTCTTATGGTGAGGCTACTAGAAATCCCTTTTGGGAATCCGCCATGCAGGAGGAGTACAACTCCCTCCTCAAGAACTAGACTTGGGATCTGATTCCCCTTCCTTCTGGGAGGAAAATTGTCAGATCTAGATGGGTCTACAGGACCAAGAGCGTAGTGGATGGAAAGATTAGAAGATACAAAGCCAGGCTTGTCGCCAAAGGCTTTCAACAGGTTCATGGTATTGACTATGATGAGATCTTCGCTCCAGTAGCGAAGATGGATTCCATGCGATTGGCACTTTCCATTATGGCAACCAAAGGATGGGAAGTCCATCAGATGGACATGAAGAATGAATTTCTTCACAATGATCTCTCTGAGGAGATCTATATGGAGCATCCCCAGGGATTTATGTAGGACTCATATTTGGTCTATCGACTGAAAAAGTCCCTTTATGGCCTCAAGCAGGCTCCAAGGGCATGGTATGCCAAGATGGACTCCTACATGTTGTCACATAAATTTGTACATTGTAAATTAGACCCAAATGTCTACATGCTCAGGATGACTGATTCACTTCTACTTTTAGTTCTGTATGTTGATGATTTGTTGATCACCGGTTGCTCGACTTCAGTGATTGTTGTAGTCAAGAGGATTCTACATGACAGGTTTTTGATGATGGACATGGGTCTACTACACTTATTACTTGGACTTGATATCTGTTAGGATGCATCAGGAATCAAACTATCTCAGGCCAAGTATGCACGAGATCTCCTTGAGAGATTTCACATGAAAAACTGCAAGTCTGCTCTGACTCCTTTCCTATCAGGAGTCAAAATTGAGGATGGAGGGGAGACTCCAATGGTTGAAATCACACTGTATAGAAAAATAGTGGGGAGCTTGTTGTATCTCACACACTCCATACCAGACCTCTCATATGTAGTTGACGCAGTTTCCAAGTTCATGCAGGAGCCACATGAGCTACATTGGAAAGATGCAAAGCATATCCTTTGATATGTTCAGGGCACCATCACCTTTGGGATTCATTATGCAGTAGAATCTACATTATATCTCATTGGGTTTATTGATTCTGACTGGGCTGGTGATAAAACTGATCACATGTCCACATCTGGTTATTCACTCAGTCTTGGTTTCGGGCCTATCTCTTGGTCGAGAAAGAAGCAAGAAGCCATTGCTCTATCTTCAGCCGAGGCAGAGTACATAGGGTTAGTTAACATAACCATTCATGCTATGTGGCTACAACATTTTCTCACTGAGTTGGGCATTCAGTTTCGTTGTCTGATCATCATCTAGTGTGACAACCAGAGCACTCTAAAGTTTTGCAGAGATCCAGTTCATAGGAAGCGGACGAAGCACATTGATATCCACATGCACTGCATCCAAGACTTAGTACACGAAGGGATCATAGACTTACATTTTTGTCCTTCAGCTAAACAGATGACATACATCTTCACCAAGACCTTCACTGAGCAGAAGTTTCATTCTCTGTGAAGTCATATTGGAGTGAAGGACACAGTTGCCTAGAAACTATAGTTCTTATTTTTACATACATTTTACCTTGAGGTGGGGGGGTTCCCATGAGTTTTTCCCTCTTTCCTCACTTTATTTCAGTGTATATTTTGTATTTGGGTACCTAACATGGCCTCATTGTTTGGACCCATTATTTATTTTCACCATAGTGATGTTCAAGGGGGGTGTTGGAGTTACTTCACATACACATAGGATTTCTTTTTCCTAAGTTTTTTCTTTGTTTATTAGTCATAATTAGTCATTATCTAGTCTCCCATATTTTAGGGGAGAATATTCCACTTGGATAATATTCTCTTTCAGTTGACACTTCAGTTTGACTAGTTGAGTTGAGTTTAGATGTTGCATTGGTTTTACCACCATGCAACATTGGGATCATCACCATGATAATTCAAACTTTCCTTGGGATCATCACCAAAATGGCACATTAGCCTTGATTCCCTGAGTTAACTCCTCACTACTCTGTTCAATCAGTTAATTGAAGACTAGTTGACTAGTTAACTAAACTAGGCGGCAGTTCACTCCCGTAACTGCCTGAGAGACTAGACTAGGTGTAAGTTCACTCCTGTAACTATTGGTGTGTGTCCAGATCACTCTATACCACCACTATGGCACATTGGTTCACCTCCAGTGCACACTCATTGAGTTATACAGAGTATATCATGTGTAAATTATTCATTATTCATAACGGTTAATGAGAATTCTTCCATTCTTTCTCTCCTTCTTCTTCTTTCTCAATTTCTCTCTGCAAATGTGTGTAGTATTTTCTAGCTAGATCTATTCTATGTAGGTTCAACACATTTACATTGTTTAATGTGTCAGGAGAATGTATAGCCAAGGAACTATGGGAAAAGTTGGGGAATTTGTATCAGTCAAAGTCCCTGGTAAACAAGTTGTTTCTTCAAAAGAAGATGTATCACATTAGGATGGAAGATGGGGATTCTGTGACAAAGCATATAATTGCCTTCAATAATCTGGTAAGACAACTTGGATTTGTTAATATTATGCTTGAAAAAGAAGATAACTGTATTACTTTTTTTATGTTCTTTTCTAGACTCTTGGGACAATCTGGTGTAGCAATTGGTAGTACCACACAATCTGCATTGAAGTATGAGTATGTAGTTTCATCCATTTTATTGGAAGAGATGAGGCAGAAAATTATGGATAGTCATAACATAGATGCTTTATTTGTAAGAGGTCATCCCCAATATAGGAATACAAATAATTCCTCGAGGGGGGGGGGTGGAGAGATCTAAATCTAAAGTTAGATCTAAATCCCAAGGAAAATATTTCAAGAAATGTTGGAAATGTGGTAAATTTGGGAATTATAAGAAAGATTGTGGGTCTAATAAATTTGATGAAGCAAATGGATATGATGAGGCCTCTTCCATAGAGGCGAAAACCTCCACAGAAGAAGGAGGTGATGTTTACCCAGAATATACAGGTACACATGTAGATCGTGATGTATGGTTGATTGAATCAAGTGCATCATTTCATATGAATCCTCAAAAGGAGTGGTTCAGTGAATATAAAAAGTATGATTGTGGTAATGTCTTCCTAGGAGATGACTCAACAACCAAAATCATGGGACGTGGAAGGGTTCGAATTTTTCTGAAAGATGGAAGGATTAGAACTCCCCTTGGAGTTTTACACATTCCATATCTACTCAGGAGCCTAATATATGTAAGTAATTTGGATGATTTAGGTTTGGATACTTTATTGGGAAAGGGCACTTGCAATATGGTCAGAGGAGAAATGGTGTTGATGAGGGGATTTCGATGTGGAACTCTATACAAGTTGTTGGGAAGCAATTATATTGGTGGGTGTAACAATTATGTTGTCCCTGAGCAGAGAAATAAAGAAGATAAGATCCATGTTGTCCATGTAAATAATAATGTGCTATGGTATCGAAGAATGGGACATATTGGCGAAAAGGGCCTTCAAACACTACATAGTAAAGGTATGGTTGAAGGTATGTCTAATTTCACCTTGGATTTTGATTTTTGTGAACACTCCATATATGGTAAACATAATCGAGTAAGATTCCCATCTGGTGCTACAAGAGAAAAGAAGATCTTAGAGTTGATACATAGTGATGTATTTGGACCTGTGCGTGTTCCATCACTAGGTAAATCTATGTATTATGTTTCATTCATAGATGATTTTGCAAGGAACATATGGATTTATTTTCTTAGGAATAAATTTGAGGCATTTGATAAATTTGAAGAGTTTAAGGCTCTGGTAGAAAATCAAACAGAGAAGAAAATAAAGGTGATGAGGACATATAATGTTGGATAATTCAGTGGGAATGAATGCAAAAAGTTATGTAAGAAGAACGGTATAGAAATGCATAAGACTACTCCATACACACCTCAACAAAATGGGGTTGCAGAAAATATGAACTAGATGTTGACAAAAAAAGAAAGGAGCATGGAAGCATGCTCAGTGGTGATGGGTTAGGACAAGAATTATGGGCAAAGGCAGTGGATACTACATGTTACCCGGTAAATAGATCGACCTCATCAGCGTTGCTGGAAAAAACTCTACATGAAGTATGGAATGGTAAGAAACCCTCTCTTTAACATCTTAGATTGTTTGGTTGTGATTCTTATGTACATGTTCCAAAGGAAAATATGATTAAGCTGGATAATAAAGCCAAAAAGTGTATATTTATTGGTTATAAAGATGGTATGAAAGGTTATAAGATTTGGAACCCAGAAACTAAGAAGATTGTTTAAAGTTGGAATGTTGTTTTTAGAGAGGTTAAATATATCCCTAAATAAGAATTCCTACCAAGGAAAGAAGAACCTCATAAAATAGAGTTTGAGCCAGATGATGTAAAATATGAATCAACGGAAGAAGATGAATCTGAAGAAGAAGAGCCTCATACTCTGGTATTGAGGATATCAATGAGGGAAAGAAGACAACCAGAAAGGTATATTCCACCTAATTTTTGTGTTAATTTTTCTTTATCTATTATTGATGATGATCCCATATTTGTCAGGGAAGCATTGAATTCAAAGGATAGTAAAATCTAGAAGAGGGCCGTGGTTGAAGAGATGGATGCCTTGGATAAGAATGAGGCATGAGATCTAGTTGAATTTCCAACTGGAGGAAAGGCCATTAGAAAAAAATGGGTGTTTAAGAAGAAGTTGAATGCAGAAGGAAAAGCGGAGAAATACAAAGCTTGGTTAGTAGCAAAAGGTTATTCCCATGTAGAGGGAATTGACTTTGGTGAAATTGTTTCTCTTGTTTCCAAGTTAAATTCTATTAGATTTGTTTTATCTGTTGATGTTGATTTTGATTTTGAAGTAGAATAGATGGATGTGAAGATAGCATTCCTACATGGGGATCTAGAAGAAGAAATCTACATGAAGCAGACATAAGGATTTGCAGTGAAGGGAAAAAAAGATCTATTATGTAAGCTAAATAAGTCACTATATGGTATGAAGCAATCACTTAGGATGTGGTACCAAAATTTTGAAACATACATCCTTGGACTAGGATTTGTGAGAAGCATGGATGATCATTGTGTATATTCCAAGAAGGTTGGTAATCACTTCATTCATGTAGTGTTGTATGTCAATGACATGTTGCTAGTAGGAAATAACATGGATGTTATCAAGCAGGTAAAATTTCAACTATCCTCCAAATTTGACATGAAGGATCTTAGTGTTGCTAACTTCATTTTGGGAATGGAGATTAAAAGAGATCGTGCAAACAAAAAACTATGGTTGAATCAGAGAAAATATGTTGAGACAATATTGAAGAGTTTTAATATGAAGGAAAGTAAACCAATCAAGGTTCCTATTCCTATAGGTGTAAATTTATTTGCAGATCAGTGTCCCAAGAAACTAGAAGAGGAAGAGGACATGTCCCATGTTCCATATGCTAGTGTGGTTGGAAGTTTGATGTATGCAATGGTTTGTCCTAGACCAGACATTGCACATGCAGTGGGAGTTTTGAGCATGCATATTTCAAAACCAGGGAAAGAGCATTGGACAATAGTAAAGAGGGTTTTCAGGTATTTGTGAGGCACTTCTAGCTATGGATTGTGCTAGCAAGGAAGACCGAGATTAGACATAGTGTTGGACATACATGGGTTTGTTGATGTATAATGAGATGGAGATATGGATCGTAGAAGATCTACAAGCGAGTATGTGTTTAACCTATTTGAAGGAGTAATCAGTTAGATGAGAAAAAGACAGAATATAGTGGAACTCTCAGCTATAGAAGTTGAATACATGGAAGCCACTCATGCATGCAAGGAAGCAATATGGTTATAGATATTGTGTTAAGGTATTGGGTTGGTACAATAAGTGGTAAGGTTAAATTACAACAGTCAGAGTGAAATCTTCCCTAGAAAAGAACCCAACTTATCATTCACAGACAAAGCATATTGATGTTCAGTATCACTTTGTGAGAGACATGGTTGAAGACAAGAAGGTGTTGTTGGAGACAATAGTTACTTTCAAGAATGTTGTAGATTCATTGAAAAATTTTGTGAGCACTGAGAAGTTATCCTAGTGTAGAGAAACAATGGGCATTTTTGCCTTGGATTGTTGACTATGTAATCCTGTGACCCCCTATATGTAAAGAAAACAACAAGTGGGAGAATGTTGGTTAGGTGTTATATTCTTTGCATGTGTGTGGGGGGGTGCGTTAGATTTGAAAACTTTGTCTAACGATCCAGGATTAAGGGATTAGGGTTTTGGTAGCTACAAAATACCTAAAATATTGAGTATATATTGTGTTGTGAATGGTGAAATTAATATAATGAATAGTTGACAGGTGCGGCACCAAGGAAGGCTAGTTTTCTCCCAATTAAGGGTTTCTAGTGTAAATATCTATATACCATGTGTATAAACCATTGATTACTTTATATTTTTCTTAAGACTATGTATGCATTGATTCACTTCATAGGTTTAAAACTTACCAAAATTTGGTAAACTTTGAGCCAATAAATATAGATCCATTGTCCGTGATAAAGTTCTTAAGAACTCCAAATCTTGATAAAATATTTTCTTTGAGGAAATTTATAAGTTCATCAAAGTCAACCTTCTTGAGGGCTACATATTCTTGCCATTTTGTAAAATATCGAGTCACACTAAGAATATAAGAATGGTCTTTGCTAGACATAGGATTAATTGGGCCAATAATGATGCAGGAGCATCGTCATCAAAGCGCGAGTGGAAGACAACTCAGCACCATAGCACACATTTTGAAGTGACTTCGAATTTAAGAGGGCATGTCATGCAAATATTTGAAAATGTTGAAATTAAATAACATCTTAAATGTTTAGAGGTTGAACAATCACATGAGATCGATGGAGATCATATTTCCTTTAATGTAGTAGATTGCAGTACAGATTCGATGCATTTGCTCTTATCTGTCTGTCTTGAACATTTATTGTAATAAGCCTTAGTAGTTGAAATATTTTAATTTTATAGGATAACAATAAGGTAGTCAGAGGGAAAATCGCTATGAGCCTTTTTGAATAAATAAATGTGTTGTTTCCCAGAAGAGGCTGTTGATAGTTGTTGCTAAAAGTTATTTGTTGCTGAGAGTTGTTGTTGTTGTTAAGAGTTGTAGAGACTATTTAATCTTATCAAAGTGTATGATCCCAGCCATGTACATTTCATTTGAATGAATATAACAGAGAAGCGTTGATCCCAATGGTCTGGTGTTGTTATTACTGTGTCTATTTGAATGAATGAATGGTAGGCTTTTCGTTTAATTGCAGTTCTCCATTATTTACTTGTTCTTATGTTATGAATGTATTACATGGTTGAATGTATGAATCTATGAGGATTAGATAAGTTTCAATTGTTTCTCTCCTACAAGAAAGTGCAAGGAGTGCATAGTGTTCGCAAGGTGTCCTTTGACAGAGTATTTTTCAACTCAGAATATTAGGAGAGATAACGTGAAGATTTTGTTTGCAAGGAGTGCATAAGTGTTCGCAAGGTGTGCATTGACATAGTCTATTTTGACTCAGAATTTCATGAGGGATAGCTTGAAAGTATGCGTAGGTGGAAACAAACTTAGAGTGTTCAGGAGGAACAATTGAGCCATATAAGATTTGTTGCAAGGTGTGAAAAGTCGCCCACAAAGAAGATAAGTCGTAGAGGAAGACCTATTACAAGGCGTGCATAGAGTCGATTTCAACTGAGTGTTGAAGAAAATGCTCTAAGGAGTAAAAGTTCGAAGGAGGAACAAGCTCAGAAGAGATAGTGGGGAATAATTCTTCAATAGGGAGGAGCCCCTTAAGATTTCATAAATTAACGAGCAAGATCTATTCAGGAGGAATCAGGATCGTTCTAGACCATCAAATCTGGGAGTGTTGCATAGAGGTTAGCCATGGAGTCCTTTGGCACTTCGTGATTCAGAGGTTTTAAAGTGTTCGAGGAGAAGGATCAACGAATTCCTAAATATGCAAAGTAAATATAAGCCATCAGTATCAGGGAGGATATGTGGAAAAAGATCAGAAAGTCTAAGAGCTAAAGCTCCAAAAGATTTGCATGGATCAAAAGCTATTTTCATGAAGTCACAAAGGAGAAGAGATATGGACCGTTGGATCCAGAAAAGACATGTAGTAGAGATCCATGTGCTCCAGGGAAAGGATTACTCTAGAGGAAAGCAAGCGTAGTGGAGTCAAAAATCCTCAAGGTCGGAGTCAACAAGAGTTGTTGATGAATGAAAGGACACATGGAGAGAAGGGATCTACTCCGGAGAAAATTCACTTTGGATGAATTGGAAGTGTGTAGGCATGAGAACTCGTTGAAGTCCGAAGCAGATCACAACCATTGGTTGTTGGATAAGAGAGAATCATTGATCGTCTAGGTAAGTTCATGGTTCGAAATTCGGGTGAAAAGGGATCAGCTGTTGCCAAAACAACTGAAGCCCGAAGTTACGAATCACTTTAGGAGGTTTATCCCTGGGTCATAGCCTAAGGTCACATGTGGAGAGGGGATAGAAGAAGGAGCTATCCCCCGTTAGTCTTTAAAATTTTAAAGAGAACTAAGAGAGGGGCCTGCGAGTTCCATATAACCTACACCTAAAGTGATAAAGGGCCTGTGTTAAACTGATTTGAGGGCTAGTGGGGTCCCGAGGAGCTATATAAACTCAACTTTGTGAATATCCTTGATCAGGAGGTTGTGCAACCCCTAAGAGAGAAGGGGGGGTGCATCAAGTGGTGTTCGAGCCTCAAATTGTGCTTTGTGTGTGAAGAAAAGGTTAGCACAATGCCGCCTAGAAGAAGTGTAGAGCCACCTGTAGAAAATAGAGTTGTGGAAAGGGAGATGAGAGAACTTTGCACAAGGTTGGATTCTATGGAGACAACGCAAAGGAGAGCACTTGATGATAGATACATCAGTGATGTAGAGAGTGAAGAAAGGGAAGTTGAAGAATATATAAGAGAAGATGTTGCAGAGGAATGCTTGGTGAAAGGGGTTGTCAAATTGGGAACTAGAGAAAAGATAGACATCCTGATGTATGAAGGAAATTTAGATGTTGAAGAATTGTTGGATTAGATAAGATCAATGGATAAGTACTTCGACTATGAATATTTCGATGAGGAGAAGAAGGTGAAACATGTTGTCACCAGATTAAAAGGACATGCAATTTTGTGGTGGGATGAATTGCAGGCTGACAAAAGATGCAAAGGAAAACAAAAGATCAAGAATTAGGACAGAATGGTAGCCAAGTTGAAAGCTAAATTTATACCAAGGACTATTAGATAAATCTGTTTAAGAAGTTGCAGAACCTGAGACAGAAGGGAATGATAGTGAAAGAGTACATAGAGGCATTCTACAAGATGAACATCAGGGATGGACAGAGAGAAAAAAATGATGAAAATTTTGTGTTGGCACAAGGGTAGACCCAGGGTTCAAGGCTTCAACATCACACCAACAAAACCCTAACTACCAGCCCTTTCGGCAACACCTGCGAAGTAGATGCAGTCTCACCTAAGGTAGAGGCAGGGGGGTTACATGACTAAGTGTTTGTAACTAATATGGCACATAGATATGTGATTATAACACTTCGCAGAGTACTTAGGAGAAACACACATTAGTTCATTAGTTTTATTCACATCATAGATCAAACCTTAAGTATAGATCGACACAGTAACAATGAAAAAATAGACATCGCACTTAGCAGCATAAGTCAGATCTATCACATTCAACATAGACAGAGCACTAAGCATTCATAGATCTATCTATCATTCATAACATTCATTGCACTAAGAAAATCCACAACAAAAGCATTATAGCATAAAGAAAACCATAGAAACAAGATTTACGTGGTTCACCCCAGTGTGGGGCTATGTCCACCAATGACTTCTTCTTATTTATTAGTTTTATTCAATCTCTTACATTTGTCTTCTCCTGTGCACTAAGACACAGAGCCAAGCTTCACACTGGATAGGTGATCTACACATCATGCACCAGATCCACCTTCCCCAAAATAAGGTCAAGGCACAAATCCAACTCCTCTATCAAGAACAAAGCCTTACATAAATGTTTTGTTGCACAAAGAAACTCAGAACTACTTGCCTCTTGCACTTAGCTACTGACTTAGCACATAGCTACTTACACCGCTTACTTCTACATTATATTCCTTCTTATTTATACTTTTACATTTACAAAAAGGCCTAAACATGGGGAAAACCATGGGCCGACTTCCCAAAACCCATTAAATAAACTCTAATGAACCCCATGCTGGGTCCACAAGCCCACAAAATAAGTGAGATCCTGTGATCTCAACTCTGCATGGGTGCTCCATCTTCGACCATTGCATCAAAGTTCCAAAAGTGATCAATCTCGACCAATGTTTCCTCAAAACTTGGTCGAGGGCCAACATGCCCCCAACACTCACCTGTGACTCATCCTGAGTCACTCATATCTGGGTAGTGATGTTTCAAAGGCCTCGAGCCTGGATCGAGATGCCTCGACTTGTTGCTTCTCCTAAGCTTCCTTCTCAGCAAACTCTTGGATCATTTTATTTGTAACATGCCCTTCCAGGCATTGTTCCACTGTCACAACTACTTGGTCCAGTTGCACTCCTTTCCCTTCGACCTCTTCAAACACCACACAAACTTCCTCTTGCACTGGTTGTATCCTTTGTGTGACCTCCATGACTCTGCCTTGGATGGCAGTAATCTGCTACTAGGTTTCACATTGTTCTTGTTATCTCTTCATTATCTCGACCGTAGTGAGTGACTTCATGTGCGCTTGTACTATCAATGCCTATTGTTGCACCTCCTGTAGTTGTGCTTCCAACTTCCTAATATTTGGGTCTTCCGTGAGGCATTCGTAGGTTTTCATGCTTATGTTGCTTAGTTTCTTACATTCTAAGGCAAGGATCTTGATCCTTCCAACTGCTCTCTTAGCGGCTTCCTCCCTCTGGTCACGCACGTCCTGCGGAGTGCTTGGTATTGCTTGAAGCTACAACTCCATTACCCTTTCTTGAAGTTGTTGGATGGCCTCAATGAGCTTCGTCACTTGGACCTCAACTACTTCGTGTTCCTCCTATGTCAAGCCTGACACGAAGAGAAGTGCTTTGCTTACCACTTCCTTGAATGCAGTCTACTCTATGAGCAACTGTTCATTTTCCTTTTGTATCTATGCTTTGTCTCCCTTGAGCATTGCTCAGAACTCATCTCTCTCATTTTCATACGTGGTTACATAGTACTGTGCAACTTGCATTTGCTCTGAGATCTCCTCTTTCTCTTTCTTCAGGGCTTCTATAGCCTACTCCTTTTCTTCTTGGACTCACTGAAGTCAGGCCTCTGTTTCATCCGCAAGTCATCAAAGTTGGGTTGGTTTATCCCCCAACTCTGTAGTCTTCGACGAGGAAGGCGCAGTAGATACTGCGTGGCTCAATTGAATGGCTCATTGAATTTCTTGCAGTTCCTTCTCAACTCTTACATACATCTCCTCCTGATTTACACCATATATCTATAATAGGTCCTCAAACACATATTCCATCGCTCCTCGGACTAGGCTTATATCATATTTTGTGAGGGTGGCCTCCATCTAGGGCTTACTGGTGTAGGTATTCTTTCTTGCTAAAGGTTTATGTGGGGAAACCTTCCTTTTATTTGATGTTTCTACCACGTTAGGGTGGTCCTTTTGGCGGTGTAACTTAGCCTTCTCCTTGATTTTCTCATTCTTCCCCTCCTCCTTCTTGATTTACTTTGTCTCCTCCTCCTCCTCCCGTGGGCGGGTCAGGTCTACTTTCTTCTGATGTGTTGTCCTCCTCATCAGTTTCTATGTTTTGAACTTCCTCCTTTTTATTCTTCTTCTTCGCGTTGGTCTGTCCAACATGCTCGACTCGGGTGACCAAGGGGCTTCCAATGATGTTAGGTTCAGAGAGTTCTACATCACCAACCAATACAAGGAACTTTGTCGACCATTCCTTGGTCATCTCCTCCATATCTTCACCGGTCAGCTTATAGTAAGACTGTAATTTCTCCTTGCTCTCATCCCTATGCGCAGTGATATAAATGAAATGTCGATCTGCGCATAACTTAGCCATCGTTCTGTACTGGTTTAATGTTCATGGAGTCATGCATGGGAATGAATCAATAACAACCTTTAGTTGTTGATAGTAGGCATGGAACACTGCATTCGACTGCCACCGCTTTGACATGTAATTCGTGTACCATAGGGTTGAGAACCTCGTGGCCAACAACTCTAATGGTTCTATCTCGGGGAAGGTTGTTCCTTCTGGCATTTTCTAAGCGACAAATGTGATCAACACCAACAACCAACTAAAATGGTACTTGTATCCTTGATATTGCGCTTCGAGGAAGTATTTCTCGAGCTCATTGACGAGGTAGCTCAACCAATTCATTTGCATCCCCTCCACACATTTTCTTTCTAGGTCCACCACAAACTTGATGACCTACGTGGGGTAGTTCTTTTGGATGATCTTTCCAGCTATGAGCTGACAAGATAAGTGCACTGCGCCATCCTATATGGAGGCTACCTTGTAGTCTCACTTTCCCTTCTCAACTTTTCCATATGCCTCGTTAATGTATTGTGCCAAGGAGTGATCTGAGGCCTTCCCTAGGTAGAACTGATGAGGTTCAGGGCCCTGCATGCTCAATCCTGTGATCAGGTGGATTAGTTTCATATCCACAGTAATGCACCTATCGAACCACAGATATCCTCCATGATAGAACGCCAAGAGGAGTTTAACGCAAGCATTAACCTCCTGATGTCAACCAAAGTGAGGGATCTTCATCACTTTGAGTATCGTGAATGGTGCGAGCTCCTTTATCCAAGGCTAGGAGATGATCCGAGGCTTCTTCCCAGATGTCTTCATCAGATATCTATGGGGCACGAGCATCACGTAGTTCTTTCTGTCGCCAAGGTTGAAATCATTGTTTTTCAATGATGTGATCTATCCCAACTAGTTTCCTTCTATGTGTATCCCCTTTGGGATGTACTAGCTTCCTTGCCTTCTTTCCTATGATATGAGTCTCTGGATTCCTCTTTCCATTCTTATTCTTATCTTCTTTTAGCATAGTAGCTTCGCATTGCTGATGATCTTTTAAAGGGTTCAAAGGTAATACCTCTTCTCTTATTAACTCTAGGGTGGGTATTCTTATTTATTTCATGGATAGCTCCTTCAAACCTTCTTTCTTTCTTTCAACCTCAATAATCAATTCTCTTCTGTTTTGTTGCTTCGACTCAACTTCTAGTTCTTCTATCAGTCGATCTATTTTTCTAGCTATGAAATCCCTTAGTTCTTTCTTTTTCTTTTTTGTAGCTTCTTCCTCTACTTTCCTTCTGATCTGATCCTTCTTGATCTAATTCATTCCTAACAAAATAGGAAAATGGGTGTTCTTCTCAACAAACCTAAATACTTAAAATTCTTCTTGAGTCGATGTTCCATGGATGATAACAGGTACCTTAGTAACTCTTCCACATAGGGTGATCATATTTCCTCTGAAAAAGCCTATCCTTCCCAGTGAAGGTACCACAATAGGCTTTCCCAAAATTTCCCAAGTGCTTTATGTCATAATGTTCACTGGTGTCTCTTCATCCAAGACACAGTCTATGTAAAGTCTCCTATTCTTGTACTTATGCGCTATTTTTATTTCAATATCTCTGATAAACTGACATCCATGTGATCATCCACTACTTCTTTTATTTGTATTAACATATTTTGAGCTTTCTCTGATTCTTTCTCTAACATTCTCTTATTTTCTTGACTCATATTCATTTGTTATACTTTATCAATCATCCTTAGGCAATCCTCAACTTCATGACCAACAACTTTACAACAAAGACAAATAGGACCTGCACTAGGGCATTCCTTAGCAAGATGTCTCGGCCTTCTATAGTTATAGCATTGTGCCAAACCTCTTTTTCTCTTATATGTTCCCCAACTTCTCTTGTACTGTTCACTGGGATCACAGTGATGGACCTGCAATCTGTAAAAATTCTTTCTAGGTTCTTGTATCCACTTATTAGTCCAAAAATTATTTCTATGCATAGGAACAACATATCTTTCTCTATTTATATCGAATTCATTCAGATCAACTCTTTCTTCTAATTGTACCCTAGTTTTCAGATTAGGAAAATTTTTATCAAACATACCTAGTTTCATGCTTTTGAAACAAAATTTTCCACTTATCTTACTCTTATCAAATCATAAATCTTTTACCTCTTTCAAGATCTTACCTCTTTTCTTCAGATAGGGTTTCTTTCTTAGCATAGAGCTTCACAAGTCAAGTAGAATATTGCGCACTACAAGAACATATCTACGCACAAAGCTTCTCTTTTCTTTCAATTCCCAACAATCACAGTTTCAGGTCTCAGCAACAAAACCATTTTTTGGCACAAGGGCAGACCCAGGGTTCAACGCACCAACAAAAACCTAACTACCGGCCCTTTTGGTAACACCTGCGAAGAAGATGCAGTCTCACCTGAGGTAGAGGCAGGGGGGTTACAGGAGTCAAGTGTATGTAACTAAGATGGGACATAGATCTGTGATTATAATACTTCACAGAGTACTTAGGAGAAACACACATTAGTTCATTAGTTTTATTCACATCGCAGATCAAACCCTAAGTACAGATTAGCATAGTAACAATGAAAAAATATACATCTCACTTAGCAGCATAAGTCAGATCTATCACATTCAACATATATGGAGCACTAAGAATTCATAGATCTATCTATCATTCATAACATTCATTGCACTAAGCCAATCCACAATAAAAGAATTATAGCACAAAGAAAACCATCAACACAAGATTTACGTGGTTCACCCGAGTGTGCGGCTACATCCACCAATGACTTCTTCTTCTTTATTATTTTTCTTCAATCTCTTACATTTGTCTTCTCCTATGCACTAATCCACAGAGCCAAGCTTTGTACTAGATAGGTGATCTGCACACTGCACACCATATCCACCTTCCCCAAAATCAATTCAAGGCATAGAGCCAACTCCTCTATCAATCAAAGAGCCTTACATACATGTTCTATTGCACAAAGCAACTCAGAACTACTTTCCTCTTGCACTTAGCTATTGACTTAGCACATAGCTACTTACACTGCTTACTTCTACATTACATTCCTTCTTTGTTATACTTTTACATTTACAAAAAGGCCTAAACATGGGTAAACCCATGGGCCGACATCCCATAACCCATTACATAAACCCTAATGAACCCCAGGTTGGGTTCACAAGCCTATACAATAAGTGAGATCCCACAATATCAGCTCCACCTAGGTGCTCTATCTTCAACCGTTGTGTCGAAGTCCCAAAAGTGGTCAATCCCGACCAATGTTTCCTCAAAACTTAGTCGAGGGCCAACAAGTTACTAGGTATATAAATGTCTCGAGATATGAAATCCAAGATGAAATCAACATGATGACAGTGAGGATAGTGGAGGATACGTTATCACGTTGAACTGAAGGCAGAGGAGAATTTGGCTAGAAAACAGAGCCAACGAAGCAGAGGTAGAAGTTTAGATAGAGGTGAGGGAATTGTTCATGATAAGGCACAGAAGCCCAAGGTTGAGACTGAAAAACCACACAGTCACTCATAAAGAGGAGGAATTTCCCGAGGGAGACAGTATGGTGGAAGAAATGTATTTCCTCGAGGAAGAGGAAGAGGTAGAGGAGGAGAAGTGAAGTGTTATCCCTGTGGAAAGACATGACACATGTATTGGGAATTCCTTGAGAGAAAGAAATAAGGAGGAGATGAATATCACATTTCAGAAGCGCAGAAGCGGAATATTGAAACAGAAGGTGCAGAATATGGGAGGTATTTGATGATGAAGAAGGTTCTCTTGACGCTAGAGCCAGAGGTTGAAAAACCAGTGCAGAGGAACAGTTTGTTTAGAACTACTTGTAAGACCAAATATAGGGTATGCAAAGTGATATTTGACAGTGGGAGCACTGATAACTTATTATCCACAGAGATGGTGGAGAAATTGGAGCTGGAGACAACTGCACATCCAAGTCCTATAGAGTCTCATGGTTGCAGAAAGGTCATGAGGTAATGGTAACTAAACAATTCCTAGTTGAATTTAATATAGGAGGATATAGATATGAGATTTTGTGTGATGTAATTCCCATGGATGTATGTCATGTTTTGTTTGGGAGACCATGGAAGTTTGACAGGAATGTTATTCATGATGGGAGAAAAAATACTTATACTTTGGAGAAGAATGGTAGGACACACATGTTACTACCAATAGAGGAAAAGAAAGTAAAGGAAGAAGCCAACACAAGTATACTTCTCATGAGTGGGAAGGAACTCCTGAGTGAAGTCAAGAAGGAATAGGAGATGAAATTTGTTATGGTGAGGAAACCTAGAGTTTTCCTTACAAGCACTTCTATGGATGATCTTCTTGAAGAAGTTCGGGAGCTGTTGGAGAATTTTGCTGACATAGTAGTGGATGAGTTACCTAGCTCATTTCCACCCATCAGGAGTATCAACCAGCACATTGATCTAATACCAGGAGAAAGGCTGTCAAAAAAATAAGAATACATATTAACACCTCAAGAGAATGAGGAGTTAAAGAGACAAGTCCATTATTTGATGGACAAGGGTTTGGTCAGGTAGATCTTGAGTCCATGCGCAGTACCAACTGTATTAAGTCCAAAAAATGATGGAGGATGGAGAATGTGTATAGAATCAAGAGCCATAAACAAAATCACCATTAGGTACATATTTCCTTTACCCAAGATGGATGACTTAATGGATTGTTTGAGCGGAGCAAGCTATTTTTCAAATATAGATTTGAAAAGTGGATATCACCAGATAAGGATGAGAGAAGGTGATGAATGAAAAACGTCCTTCAAGACAAACGAGGGGTTGTATGAGTGGCTTGTTATTCCATTTGGCTTAAAAAATGCCCCGAGTACTTTTATGAGGTTGATGAATGAGGTATTGAAAGATTTTATTGGTAAGTTTGTGATTGTATATCTGGATGATATATTATTCTTTAGTAAAACTGAAGAAGAGCATTTGAGACATTTGACATTAGTGATGAGGAGATTGAGATAGGAGAAGTTGTTGATAAATCTGAAGAAGTCCTCTTTTATGAAGAAAAAACACATTTACTTGGGTTTTGTGATCTCTTCAAATGAATTGAAGATGGATCTAGAGAAGGTGAGACCAATCATAGAATGGCCATCTCCAAGAAGCATATTCGAGGTGAGAAGCTTCCATGGATTAGCAAGTTTCTATAGGAAGTTCATTAGAAATTTCAGTGGAATTTGTACACCCATATTAGATACAGTGAAAAAGAGGCACAAGTCTTTTAAGTGGACATAAGAAGCTAATAAAATATTTAGGATATTAAAGGAGAAGATAATAGAACAACTGATTCTGTTCTTGCCAAATTTTGGGAAGACATTTCAAGTAAGATGTGATGCTAGTGGAGTTTCAATTGGAGCAGTATTAAGCCAGGAAAATAGGCTTGTTGCATATTTCAGTGAGAAGTTGAATGACACCAAGAGGAATTACTCCACATATGATAAAGAATTTTATGCAATAATCCAATCCTTAAAGAAATGGAGGCACTATCTTGTTCCAAAATAATTTGTTTTGTATAGCGATAATCAGGCTTTACAATTCATAACCAGACAGGAGAAGTTAAATCAAAGACATGTTAAGTGGATAGAGTTTATGAAAAATTTCACTTTTGTCATTAAACATATTTCTGGTAATGCTAACAAAGTTGTTGATGCATTGAGCAGGGGATGTATGATTCTGCAGGAATTTCAAGTGAAAACCTTAGGTTTTGAACACGTTAAGGAGATGTATTGTAATGACCCAAATTTTAAAGAGGCATATGAAGCATGTGAAAATCATGTGATTAGAGACAAAATCCAGTGGACAAAGTATATAGTTCAATATGGATTGTTGTTTAAAGGTTGCGAGTTGTGCATACCAAAATGCTTGATGAGAGATCATTTGTTGAAGGAAAAACATAGTGGAGGTCTAGCAGGACATTTTGGCCATGAAAAGACATTTTCACAGTTGAAAAGTTAATACTATTGGTCAGGTATGAGGGAAGAGGTGAAGAATTTTGTAAACAAATGTAAGATTTTCTAGTATACAAAAGGAAAGAAACAAAACACTGGATTGTATCAACCATTTCCTATTCCAGATATGCCTTGGGATGCAATAAGCATGGATTTTTTGTTGGGATTGCCAAGAACACGGAGGGGAAGTTATTCCATATTTTTTGTAGTGGATAGATTCTAAAATATGGCACACTTTATCCCATGCCATAAAATTAATGATGCAACACACATTGCAAATTTGTTTTTCAAGAAAGTTGTGAGACTTCATGGGTTGCCCAAGAGTATTGTCTCGGACAGAGACACTAAATTTGTTGGTCATTTTTGGAGGACATTGTGGAAGAAAATGGGGACATAATTGTTTTTTAGTTCAACGTATCACCCTCAAATGCATGGACAAACTGAGGTGGTAAATCAAAGTTTAGGAAATTTGCTGAGGAGTCTGGTCACTGAACATCATAGTCAGTGGAATCAAATTCTATCATAAGAAAAGTTTGCATACAATGACTCTCCAAACAGAAGTACAGGAAAGAGCCCATTCCATATATTATATGGAATGAATCCAAGAGGAGTATAAGAGTTGAGAAATATGGAGCAGAGTGAATTCAGAAGTGTTGGAGCAGAAGACTTCTCTGCAGAAATGCAGAAGCTTCATAATCAGATCAAGGAGAAGTTGTAGAATAGTAGTAGAGAGTATAAAAATAGAGTTGATCAATAGAGGAGAGAGATTCAATTTGAAGTGGGAGATAAAGTTCTAGCACATCTCATGAAGGAAAGTTTCCCTAGAGAATATAGGACCATGAAATATCCTAAGGAAATTTGGTGCCAATGCTTATGAGATAGGGCTTCTAGAGGGTGTGGGTATATATCCCATATTCAACATTTCAGACCTATATCCTTACAAGGAAGATGAAACAAAAGGATCAGAATATCAAAAAGAGATCCAGTGGGAGAAGCAGGTGCCTATAGCAGAAAATCCATAGATGGAGAAGATCATAGATCAAAGGATTGGTAACAAGACTAGGAGGAAGAATTATTTTTAGTATTTGGTAAAGTGGAAAGGACACCTAATAGAGGATTTTAGTTGGGTAAATGAAGAATATATTTAGAAGCATGTAAATTCAGTGCAGGATCTCATGGACAGGAGTCCATGAATTTTTGTCCAGAGGAGTATGATGCAGGAGCATCGTCATCAAAGTGCGAGTGGAAGACAACTCAACACCATAGTGCACATTTTGAAGTGAGTTTGAATTTAAGAGGGCATGTCATGAAAATATTTTAAAAGATTGAAATTAAAGAACATCTCAAATGTTTAGAGGCTAAACGAACACATGAGATCGATGGAGATCATATTTCCTTTAATGTAGTATATTGTAGTACAGATTCGATGCATTTTCTCTTATCTGTCTGTCTCGAACATTTATTGTAATAAGCCTTAGTAGTTGAAATCTTTAATTTGATAGGATAGCACTAAGGTAGTCAGAGGGAAAATCTCTATGAGCCTTTTGTATAAATAAATGTATTCTTTCCCAAAAGAGGTTGTTGATAGTTGTTGTTGAAAGTTATTCATTGCTAAGAGTTGTTTTTGTTGTTAAGAGTTGTAGAGACTGTTGAAGCTTATCAGAGTGTATGAGCCCATGTACATTTCATTTGAATGAATATAAAAGAGAAGCATTGATCCCAATGGTCTAGTGTTGTTGTTACTGTGTCTATCTGAATGAATGAATGGTAGGTTTTTCGTTTAATTGCATTTCTTTGTTATTTACTTGTTCTTATGTTATGAATATATTACATGGTTGAATGTATGAATATGTGAGGATTATATAAGTTTCAATTGTTTCTCTCCTACGAGAAAGTACAAGAAGTGAATAGTGTCTGCGAGGTGTGCGTTGACAGAGTCATTTTCGACTCAGAAGCTCAGGAGAGATAACGTGAAGCTTTTGTTTGCAAGGAATGCATAAGTGTCTGCAAGGTGTGCATTAAAAGAGTTTGTTTTGACTCGGAAGTTTAGGAGGGATAGCTTGAAAGTGTGCGTAGGTGGAAACACACTCAAAGTCATATTGTTTAGGAGGAACAATTGAGTTGTATAAGAGTTGTTGCAAGGTGTACATAGTGGCCCACAAAGAAGCTAAGTAGTGGAGGAAGACTTGTTGCAAGGCATGCACATAGTCGATTTTGACTAAGTGTCGAAGAAAATGATTTAAGGAGTAAAATTTCGAAGGAGGAACAAGCTCAGAAGAGATAGTAGGGAAGAATCCTTCAATAGGGAGGAGCCCCTTAAGATTTCATAAATTAACAAGAAAGATCCGTTCAGGAGGAAGCGAGATCGTTCCAAAACATCAGATCTAGGAGAGTTGCACGGAGGTTATCCATGGAGTCCCAAAGATACAAAGTAAATATAATCCATTGGTATTAGGGAGGATACATGGCAACAAATCAAAAATTCTGGGAGATAAAGCTTCGGAAGATTTTCGTGGAGGAAAAGATATTTTTGCAAAATCGTGAAGGCAAAGAGATATGGACAGTTGGATCTAGGAAGGAAACACGATAAAGATTTGTGTGCTCCGAGGAAAGGAGTACTCTGGAGGAAAGCGAGTGTAGTGGAGCCGAAAATCCCAAAGGTCAGAATCAACAAGATTTGTTGATGAACGAAAGGACACGTGGAGAGCAAGGACCTACTTCGAAGAAAAGTCACTTCGGAGGAATTGGAAGTGTGTAGGCATGAGAACTCGTCAAAATCTGAAGTGGATCACAGTTGTTGGTTGTTGAATAAGCGAGAATCATCGATCGTCCAGGTGAGTTCGTGGTTCAGAGTTCAGGTGAAAAGGGATCAGTTGTTGCCAAAACAACTAAAGCCCAAAGTTATGAAGCGCTTTAGGAGGTTCATCCCCGGGTCATAGCCTGAGGTCACATGTGGAGAGGGGATAGCAGAAGGAGCTAGCACTCGTCAGTCTTTAAAATTTTAAAGAGAGCTAAGAGAGGGGGACGTGGGTTCCATATGACCTATGCCTGAAGTGATAAAGGGTCTGTGTTAAACCAATTTGGGGGCTAGCAGGGTCCCAAGGAGCTAATTCGATTGATCTTTGTGAAGATCCTTGACCAGGAGGTCGCATAACCCCTAGGAGAGAAGGGGATTTGCGTCAAATAAAATCAAGTCCCCACTCTATAAAAGGTTCTTCAACAGTTATAGAATGCAACAACATTGTTTCTCTTTTCATTTTTCCGAAAAATCTTTGGCAATAAATACACTTTCTGATCATTGCATATGAATCTTTAAAAATGGTTGGCCAATAATAGTCTTCTCTCATAATTATATTTGTTGTAGTTGTAGGTGAAAATTTTCCTCTGAAAATGCCTTCATGAAATTTAGCAAGAACCTTTTGGGATTTCTTTGAATCAATGCATCTTAGCAACATACCATCAAAATTTCTTCGAAAAATTATTTCAGCAACAAGTACATATTTGTTTGATTTAATATTTAATTCCCTTCTTTCTTTTGGAGACATGTCATTTGGGAATTGACCATATTTTAAATAGAAAATTATATCCTTATACCGTTATGGATTTGATGTAGATGATCATGTTTAAATTGATATAACCCCATTTAGTGAATCAGTCCCTACCATAAGTTTGCACAACCCATGTCCTTTGACTGCTTTCAGTGGCTTAGTCTCAATTTCATATTCTTGAATTTTTTCCAACCAATTTTGTTGTTTCCCTTCTCCCAATTGTTGATTGAGGAGCATTTTTGTCGGAGAGGTAGGAACACATTCTTTGACATGAGATGTCAGGATATAATTTCTGAAATGAGACACTACTTTAACTAAGGAAAGAGATTGTTTTTATATGTTTGAATACTTTAATTCATAGTCATGAAATTTTTTTCTCATAAAACTTATTGGGAGTTCTTCTCCTTTAACATTTATTTGTGTTAAAATAGAAGCAATGGTATCTTCTGAAGCAAAAAAATATATTATGAAATCTTTATTAAAGTCTGGGCTAACCAACACAAGTGCAGTAGTAATTTCATGCTTGATATTAGTGAATGCTCTTTGAATCTCTTGGTCCATTCAAATATTAGATCCTTTTTTAATAATTCATTTATTGGATTAAAAATTGTTGCATAATCTGGGACAAGCCTTCTTACAAAGTTTATTTTTCCAAAAAATGATTGTACCCCTTTTTTCAACGCTGGAGAATTTAATTCATTGATATATTTGACTCTCTATGGATCAATATATATTCCTTCTTTGCTGACTATATGTCCCAAAAATTTTCCTTCTGAAATTGAAAACTTTGGATTAAGAGATATTCCATATAATCTACATCATTCAAATACTTTCCTTAAATGCTCAATATGCTTTTCTCTAAATCTGGAATGAATGGTAAGATCATCTTGATAATAAACCACAATTTTTTTTTTGGAATTTTTGGTATGCTTGTTTAACCATAGACAATTTCATGTCATTGTCACCCAACCATATGTTGGAGAAATTTCTATTTTTTGCACACTAGTTCAGTGGGAGTTAACTGACTAGTTCTATTTTAGACTTTCTAATTTTATACCATCACTATTATGCATGCATTCCTAATTATAGGATGTCATTTCCAATATGAGTGAATATCACTCACTCATTGAACAGATCATAATATACATTGATTCTCATCCTTCATATTGTATCTCTCTTCCTTTTCTTGATAAGCTTTGTTTGTGTATGCTTTAGCTAGGTCTCTTGTGCAGGTTTCCATGAAACATTGACATGATATCAGAGTCAAGTTGCTTGGAGAAACCTAGACAATACGGAGAAGAGAAAAAGAGGATTGATTAAACCTAGTTTCCACCATCGTCGCAGCCTATCCTTATCGAAGAGTGCGACGGTTGGAATCATCGCAGCCTATTCCTATCGAAGGGTGCGACGATTGGAATAGTCGCACTGTACTCTTCACTCAGGGTGCGACGATTTAGTTTTTCAAAATCGATGCACTATATCCTTCTCTAGGGTGAAATGATTTAGCATCGTCGCATTGTATCCTTCTTTGGAGTGCGATGATTCAACTACCCTCCAAAAAAATTGGTTTTCTACAGTAAAATAGCCATATCTCGGAATCCGCGATCTGGGTCAGGATGAAATTTTGAACAGAGACATATAACATAGGGATTCTTGTGCTCACCAAAAATGTCCAAAACCCACACCATATTTTAGGAGATATATTTTTTTTACCATATTTATAGTTTTCATAGAACCATCAGTCATATATCAGAATCCACGATCTAGGTTTTTAGGATCTTTTCACAATCAATAGCAAGGATGGAGGCGATGAAAATTATTCAATCAAGTCTGGTGATAATACTCACATTGTACAACTATTTTGAATGGAATCCTAAGGCCGTATTCCAACTCAAAAGAAAAGGACTGTATAATTTGACGATGGAAATAGAAACAAAACCTACATCAGTGCTTGAGAAGACCAGATGGGAGAACCGTAAGGATGAGGCCACAAGACTAATTCTTGAGTTAATATCCATTGATCTATGGTTTCATGTTGCTTCATGCAAGACTCCAACCAAGATCTGGACCACCTTGGAAGGACTCTTTGGAAAGTAGGATGATATGTGAGGTCATATGTTTGAGGTAGATTTGAATACCTTAGACCCTAAAAGTTTTGATAATATAAAGGATTTCTTTACTAAATTTAAGTATTTGATATTGAGCTTGGGTGAATGTGATATTGAAAAGTCTACATAAGAGAAACAAATTATTATAAAAATCTTGGCCAAGATAGGATCAAAATACGTTGTATATGTCTCCAATTTCCATTATGGCATATGTCTTTTGGGAGCAAATTGGAAAATGCCTACGATGGCTCAATTCATTGAGTCTCTCACACAAGAGAAGAAAAAACTCATACAAATGGGCCTTATGAAATATCTCAAAGCACATGCACTCACCATGCATGATGGAAAAGGGTCATCCAATTAGAAATCGAAGAAGAAACGAAAGGCGCTATTACATCCAAAGTCAAAGAAGGAGGGATATTCCAAACCCTTCAAGGATTCTTCAAATTCCAAAGATTATTCAAATTCCAAAGGGAAGAAGAATAAGGGAAAGTAGTGCACATATTTCAATAAACTAAATCATGAAGAATCCATATGCATGAAGAAGCATATTGATCTTATGACACAGGTACTTCAGAATAATAACCTTGGAGACTTCATTCCCGAAGGAGACAAGAAGAAGAAGGAAGAATACCATGTGCCTAATAAAGGTAATCATCATGCTATGGTTGCAATTAATTCCTCATTTGATTCATGGATTATAGATTTTGGCCCATCCCATCACATGGAAGCTAAAGAGGAAGTTTTTACTTCTTTGAGCTCATTCTCTGAACCTCCTATTCTCATGGGGGATGATACTCCAATAGCAGTTGCAAGAGAGGGAAGAGTGGAAATCCCTAATGGAAGTTTTGAGAATGTTTTAGATGTTCCAAAGCTTTCTATAAATCAGCTCTCAGTTTATCATATCACTCAAACAGATAAAAGGGTTGAATTTACATCAGATTTAGTTATTGTACTTGACATGCATGACAATTCCATTATTGCATTTGGTGAGGTAGATCACAAATCGCAATTGTATAAGTTCACTAAGTTTACTGACTGTTATCACATGAAGTTGTCATGGGTCAATTTTCTCCTTAGATTTTAATTTTTACCCATTAGTCTTTTGTAGTTTGTTTTAATTTTCTCTTTATGATTTTCTTAGGTTAGTCTAAACAAATAAAGGCTTGGGACTTGGTTCACATTTTGACCCACACCTATGGTTTATACCCTAGGTTCATTTTGTGGTTTATAT
>ML789120.1:256788-271146 GCA_009831015.1 Picea engelmannii | reverse complement strand
TGGAGACAACTGCACATCCAAGTCCTATAGAGTCTCATGGTTGCAGAAAGGTCATGAGGTAATGGTAACTAAACAATTCCTAGTTGAATTTAATATAGGAGGATATAGATATGAGATTTTGTGTGATGTAATTCCCATGGATGTATGTCATGTTTTGTTTGGGAGACCATGGAAGTTTGACAGGAATGTTATTCATGATGGGAGAAAAAATACTTATACTTTGGAGAAGAATGGTAGGACACACATGTTACTACCAATAGAGGAAAAGAAAGTAAAGGAAGAAGCCAACACAAGTATACTTCTCATGAGTGGGAAGGAACTCCTGAGTGAAGTCAAGAAGGAATAGGAGATGAAATTTGTTATGGTGAGGAAACCTAGAGTTTTCCTTACAAGCACTTCTATGGATGATCTTCTTGAAGAAGTTCGGGAGCTGTTGGAGAATTTTGCTGACATAGTAGTGGATGAGTTACCTAGCTCATTTCCACCCATCAGGAGTATCAACCAGCACATTGATCTAATACCAGGAGAAAGGCTGTCAAAAAAATAAGAATACATATTAACACCTCAAGAGAATGAGGAGTTAAAGAGACAAGTCCATTATTTGATGGACAAGGGTTTGGTCAGGTAGATCTTGAGTCCATGCGCAGTACCAACTGTATTAAGTCCAAAAAATGATGGAGGATGGAGAATGTGTATAGAATCAAGAGCCATAAACAAAATCACCATTAGGTACATATTTCCTTTACCCAAGATGGATGACTTAATGGATTGTTTGAGCGGAGCAAGCTATTTTTCAAATATAGATTTGAAAAGTGGATATCACCAGATAAGGATGAGAGAAGGTGATGAATGAAAAACGTCCTTCAAGACAAACGAGGGGTTGTATGAGTGGCTTGTTATTCCATTTGGCTTAAAAAATGCCCCGAGTACTTTTATGAGGTTGATGAATGAGGTATTGAAAGATTTTATTGGTAAGTTTGTGATTGTATATCTGGATGATATATTATTCTTTAGTAAAACTGAAGAAGAGCATTTGAGACATTTGACATTAGTGATGAGGAGATTGAGATAGGAGAAGTTGTTGATAAATCTGAAGAAGTCCTCTTTTATGAAGAAAAAACACATTTACTTGGGTTTTGTGATCTCTTCAAATGAATTGAAGATGGATCTAGAGAAGGTGAGACCAATCATAGAATGGCCATCTCCAAGAAGCATATTCGAGGTGAGAAGCTTCCATGGATTAGCAAGTTTCTATAGGAAGTTCATTAGAAATTTCAGTGGAATTTGTACACCCATATTAGATACAGTGAAAAAGAGGCACAAGTCTTTTAAGTGGACATAAGAAGCTAATAAAATATTTAGGATATTAAAGGAGAAGATAATAGAACAACTGATTCTGTTCTTGCCAAATTTTGGGAAGACATTTCAAGTAAGATGTGATGCTAGTGGAGTTTCAATTGGAGCAGTATTAAGCCAGGAAAATAGGCTTGTTGCATATTTCAGTGAGAAGTTGAATGACACCAAGAGGAATTACTCCACATATGATAAAGAATTTTATGCAATAATCCAATCCTTAAAGAAATGGAGGCACTATCTTGTTCCAAAATAATTTGTTTTGTATAGCGATAATCAGGCTTTACAATTCATAACCAGACAGGAGAAGTTAAATCAAAGACATGTTAAGTGGATAGAGTTTATGAAAAATTTCACTTTTGTCATTAAACATATTTCTGGTAATGCTAACAAAGTTGTTGATGCATTGAGCAGGGGATGTATGATTCTGCAGGAATTTCAAGTGAAAACCTTAGGTTTTGAACACGTTAAGGAGATGTATTGTAATGACCCAAATTTTAAAGAGGCATATGAAGCATGTGAAAATCATGTGATTAGAGACAAAATCCAGTGGACAAAGTATATAGTTCAATATGGATTGTTGTTTAAAGGTTGCGAGTTGTGCATACCAAAATGCTTGATGAGAGATCATTTGTTGAAGGAAAAACATAGTGGAGGTCTAGCAGGACATTTTGGCCATGAAAAGACATTTTCACAGTTGAAAAGTTAATACTATTGGTCAGGTATGAGGGAAGAGGTGAAGAATTTTGTAAACAAATGTAAGATTTTCTAGTATACAAAAGGAAAGAAACAAAACACTGGATTGTATCAACCATTTCCTATTCCAGATATGCCTTGGGATGCAATAAGCATGGATTTTTTGTTGGGATTGCCAAGAACACGGAGGGGAAGTTATTCCATATTTTTTGTAGTGGATAGATTCTAAAATATGGCACACTTTATCCCATGCCATAAAATTAATGATGCAACACACATTGCAAATTTGTTTTTCAAGAAAGTTGTGAGACTTCATGGGTTGCCCAAGAGTATTGTCTCGGACAGAGACACTAAATTTGTTGGTCATTTTTGGAGGACATTGTGGAAGAAAATGGGGACATAATTGTTTTTTAGTTCAACGTATCACCCTCAAATGCATGGACAAACTGAGGTGGTAAATCAAAGTTTAGGAAATTTGCTGAGGAGTCTGGTCACTGAACATCATAGTCAGTGGAATCAAATTCTATCATAAGAAAAGTTTGCATACAATGACTCTCCAAACAGAAGTACAGGAAAGAGCCCATTCCATATATTATATGGAATGAATCCAAGAGGAGTATAAGAGTTGAGAAATATGGAGCAGAGTGAATTCAGAAGTGTTGGAGCAGAAGACTTCTCTGCAGAAATGCAGAAGCTTCATAATCAGATCAAGGAGAAGTTGTAGAATAGTAGTAGAGAGTATAAAAATAGAGTTGATCAATAGAGGAGAGAGATTCAATTTGAAGTGGGAGATAAAGTTCTAGCACATCTCATGAAGGAAAGTTTCCCTAGAGAATATAGGACCATGAAATATCCTAAGGAAATTTGGTGCCAATGCTTATGAGATAGGGCTTCTAGAGGGTGTGGGTATATATCCCATATTCAACATTTCAGACCTATATCCTTACAAGGAAGATGAAACAAAAGGATCAGAATATCAAAAAGAGATCCAGTGGGAGAAGCAGGTGCCTATAGCAGAAAATCCATAGATGGAGAAGATCATAGATCAAAGGATTGGTAACAAGACTAGGAGGAAGAATTATTTTTAGTATTTGGTAAAGTGGAAAGGACACCTAATAGAGGATTTTAGTTGGGTAAATGAAGAATATATTTAGAAGCATGTAAATTCAGTGCAGGATCTCATGGACAGGAGTCCATGAATTTTTGTCCAGAGGAGTATGATGCAGGAGCATCGTCATCAAAGTGCGAGTGGAAGACAACTCAACACCATAGTGCACATTTTGAAGTGAGTTTGAATTTAAGAGGGCATGTCATGAAAATATTTTAAAAGATTGAAATTAAAGAACATCTCAAATGTTTAGAGGCTAAACGAACACATGAGATCGATGGAGATCATATTTCCTTTAATGTAGTATATTGTAGTACAGATTCGATGCATTTTCTCTTATCTGTCTGTCTCGAACATTTATTGTAATAAGCCTTAGTAGTTGAAATCTTTAATTTGATAGGATAGCACTAAGGTAGTCAGAGGGAAAATCTCTATGAGCCTTTTGTATAAATAAATGTATTCTTTCCCAAAAGAGGTTGTTGATAGTTGTTGTTGAAAGTTATTCATTGCTAAGAGTTGTTTTTGTTGTTAAGAGTTGTAGAGACTGTTGAAGCTTATCAGAGTGTATGAGCCCATGTACATTTCATTTGAATGAATATAAAAGAGAAGCATTGATCCCAATGGTCTAGTGTTGTTGTTACTGTGTCTATCTGAATGAATGAATGGTAGGTTTTTCGTTTAATTGCATTTCTTTGTTATTTACTTGTTCTTATGTTATGAATATATTACATGGTTGAATGTATGAATATGTGAGGATTATATAAGTTTCAATTGTTTCTCTCCTACGAGAAAGTACAAGAAGTGAATAGTGTCTGCGAGGTGTGCGTTGACAGAGTCATTTTCGACTCAGAAGCTCAGGAGAGATAACGTGAAGCTTTTGTTTGCAAGGAATGCATAAGTGTCTGCAAGGTGTGCATTAAAAGAGTTTGTTTTGACTCGGAAGTTTAGGAGGGATAGCTTGAAAGTGTGCGTAGGTGGAAACACACTCAAAGTCATATTGTTTAGGAGGAACAATTGAGTTGTATAAGAGTTGTTGCAAGGTGTACATAGTGGCCCACAAAGAAGCTAAGTAGTGGAGGAAGACTTGTTGCAAGGCATGCACATAGTCGATTTTGACTAAGTGTCGAAGAAAATGATTTAAGGAGTAAAATTTCGAAGGAGGAACAAGCTCAGAAGAGATAGTAGGGAAGAATCCTTCAATAGGGAGGAGCCCCTTAAGATTTCATAAATTAACAAGAAAGATCCGTTCAGGAGGAAGCGAGATCGTTCCAAAACATCAGATCTAGGAGAGTTGCACGGAGGTTATCCATGGAGTCCCAAAGATACAAAGTAAATATAATCCATTGGTATTAGGGAGGATACATGGCAACAAATCAAAAATTCTGGGAGATAAAGCTTCGGAAGATTTTCGTGGAGGAAAAGATATTTTTGCAAAATCGTGAAGGCAAAGAGATATGGACAGTTGGATCTAGGAAGGAAACACGATAAAGATTTGTGTGCTCCGAGGAAAGGAGTACTCTGGAGGAAAGCGAGTGTAGTGGAGCCGAAAATCCCAAAGGTCAGAATCAACAAGATTTGTTGATGAACGAAAGGACACGTGGAGAGCAAGGACCTACTTCGAAGAAAAGTCACTTCGGAGGAATTGGAAGTGTGTAGGCATGAGAACTCGTCAAAATCTGAAGTGGATCACAGTTGTTGGTTGTTGAATAAGCGAGAATCATCGATCGTCCAGGTGAGTTCGTGGTTCAGAGTTCAGGTGAAAAGGGATCAGTTGTTGCCAAAACAACTAAAGCCCAAAGTTATGAAGCGCTTTAGGAGGTTCATCCCCGGGTCATAGCCTGAGGTCACATGTGGAGAGGGGATAGCAGAAGGAGCTAGCACTCGTCAGTCTTTAAAATTTTAAAGAGAGCTAAGAGAGGGGGACGTGGGTTCCATATGACCTATGCCTGAAGTGATAAAGGGTCTGTGTTAAACCAATTTGGGGGCTAGCAGGGTCCCAAGGAGCTAATTCGATTGATCTTTGTGAAGATCCTTGACCAGGAGGTCGCATAACCCCTAGGAGAGAAGGGGATTTGCGTCAAATAAAATCAAGTCCCCACTCTATAAAAGGTTCTTCAACAGTTATAGAATGCAACAACATTGTTTCTCTTTTCATTTTTCCGAAAAATCTTTGGCAATAAATACACTTTCTGATCATTGCATATGAATCTTTAAAAATGGTTGGCCAATAATAGTCTTCTCTCATAATTATATTTGTTGTAGTTGTAGGTGAAAATTTTCCTCTGAAAATGCCTTCATGAAATTTAGCAAGAACCTTTTGGGATTTCTTTGAATCAATGCATCTTAGCAACATACCATCAAAATTTCTTCGAAAAATTATTTCAGCAACAAGTACATATTTGTTTGATTTAATATTTAATTCCCTTCTTTCTTTTGGAGACATGTCATTTGGGAATTGACCATATTTTAAATAGAAAATTATATCCTTATACCGTTATGGATTTGATGTAGATGATCATGTTTAAATTGATATAACCCCATTTAGTGAATCAGTCCCTACCATAAGTTTGCACAACCCATGTCCTTTGACTGCTTTCAGTGGCTTAGTCTCAATTTCATATTCTTGAATTTTTTCCAACCAATTTTGTTGTTTCCCTTCTCCCAATTGTTGATTGAGGAGCATTTTTGTCGGAGAGGTAGGAACACATTCTTTGACATGAGATGTCAGGATATAATTTCTGAAATGAGACACTACTTTAACTAAGGAAAGAGATTGTTTTTATATGTTTGAATACTTTAATTCATAGTCATGAAATTTTTTTCTCATAAAACTTATTGGGAGTTCTTCTCCTTTAACATTTATTTGTGTTAAAATAGAAGCAATGGTATCTTCTGAAGCAAAAAAATATATTATGAAATCTTTATTAAAGTCTGGGCTAACCAACACAAGTGCAGTAGTAATTTCATGCTTGATATTAGTGAATGCTCTTTGAATCTCTTGGTCCATTCAAATATTAGATCCTTTTTTAATAATTCATTTATTGGATTAAAAATTGTTGCATAATCTGGGACAAGCCTTCTTACAAAGTTTATTTTTCCAAAAAATGATTGTACCCCTTTTTTCAACGCTGGAGAATTTAATTCATTGATATATTTGACTCTCTATGGATCAATATATATTCCTTCTTTGCTGACTATATGTCCCAAAAATTTTCCTTCTGAAATTGAAAACTTTGGATTAAGAGATATTCCATATAATCTACATCATTCAAATACTTTCCTTAAATGCTCAATATGCTTTTCTCTAAATCTGGAATGAATGGTAAGATCATCTTGATAATAAACCACAATTTTTTTTTTGGAATTTTTGGTATGCTTGTTTAACCATAGACAATTTCATGTCATTGTCACCCAACCATATGTTGGAGAAATTTCTATTTTTTGCACACTAGTTCAGTGGGAGTTAACTGACTAGTTCTATTTTAGACTTTCTAATTTTATACCATCACTATTATGCATGCATTCCTAATTATAGGATGTCATTTCCAATATGAGTGAATATCACTCACTCATTGAACAGATCATAATATACATTGATTCTCATCCTTCATATTGTATCTCTCTTCCTTTTCTTGATAAGCTTTGTTTGTGTATGCTTTAGCTAGGTCTCTTGTGCAGGTTTCCATGAAACATTGACATGATATCAGAGTCAAGTTGCTTGGAGAAACCTAGACAATACGGAGAAGAGAAAAAGAGGATTGATTAAACCTAGTTTCCACCATCGTCGCAGCCTATCCTTATCGAAGAGTGCGACGGTTGGAATCATCGCAGCCTATTCCTATCGAAGGGTGCGACGATTGGAATAGTCGCACTGTACTCTTCACTCAGGGTGCGACGATTTAGTTTTTCAAAATCGATGCACTATATCCTTCTCTAGGGTGAAATGATTTAGCATCGTCGCATTGTATCCTTCTTTGGAGTGCGATGATTCAACTACCCTCCAAAAAAATTGGTTTTCTACAGTAAAATAGCCATATCTCGGAATCCGCGATCTGGGTCAGGATGAAATTTTGAACAGAGACATATAACATAGGGATTCTTGTGCTCACCAAAAATGTCCAAAACCCACACCATATTTTAGGAGATATATTTTTTTTACCATATTTATAGTTTTCATAGAACCATCAGTCATATATCAGAATCCACGATCTAGGTTTTTAGGATCTTTTCACAATCAATAGCAAGGATGGAGGCGATGAAAATTATTCAATCAAGTCTGGTGATAATACTCACATTGTACAACTATTTTGAATGGAATCCTAAGGCCGTATTCCAACTCAAAAGAAAAGGACTGTATAATTTGACGATGGAAATAGAAACAAAACCTACATCAGTGCTTGAGAAGACCAGATGGGAGAACCGTAAGGATGAGGCCACAAGACTAATTCTTGAGTTAATATCCATTGATCTATGGTTTCATGTTGCTTCATGCAAGACTCCAACCAAGATCTGGACCACCTTGGAAGGACTCTTTGGAAAGTAGGATGATATGTGAGGTCATATGTTTGAGGTAGATTTGAATACCTTAGACCCTAAAAGTTTTGATAATATAAAGGATTTCTTTACTAAATTTAAGTATTTGATATTGAGCTTGGGTGAATGTGATATTGAAAAGTCTACATAAGAGAAACAAATTATTATAAAAATCTTGGCCAAGATAGGATCAAAATACGTTGTATATGTCTCCAATTTCCATTATGGCATATGTCTTTTGGGAGCAAATTGGAAAATGCCTACGATGGCTCAATTCATTGAGTCTCTCACACAAGAGAAGAAAAAACTCATACAAATGGGCCTTATGAAATATCTCAAAGCACATGCACTCACCATGCATGATGGAAAAGGGTCATCCAATTAGAAATCGAAGAAGAAACGAAAGGCGCTATTACATCCAAAGTCAAAGAAGGAGGGATATTCCAAACCCTTCAAGGATTCTTCAAATTCCAAAGATTATTCAAATTCCAAAGGGAAGAAGAATAAGGGAAAGTAGTGCACATATTTCAATAAACTAAATCATGAAGAATCCATATGCATGAAGAAGCATATTGATCTTATGACACAGGTACTTCAGAATAATAACCTTGGAGACTTCATTCCCGAAGGAGACAAGAAGAAGAAGGAAGAATACCATGTGCCTAATAAAGGTAATCATCATGCTATGGTTGCAATTAATTCCTCATTTGATTCATGGATTATAGATTTTGGCCCATCCCATCACATGGAAGCTAAAGAGGAAGTTTTTACTTCTTTGAGCTCATTCTCTGAACCTCCTATTCTCATGGGGGATGATACTCCAATAGCAGTTGCAAGAGAGGGAAGAGTGGAAATCCCTAATGGAAGTTTTGAGAATGTTTTAGATGTTCCAAAGCTTTCTATAAATCAGCTCTCAGTTTATCATATCACTCAAACAGATAAAAGGGTTGAATTTACATCAGATTTAGTTATTGTACTTGACATGCATGACAATTCCATTATTGCATTTGGTGAGGTAGATCACAAATCGCAATTGTATAAGTTCACTAAGTTTACTGACTGTTATCACATGAAGTTGTCATGGGTCAATTTTCTCCTTAGATTTTAATTTTTACCCATTAGTCTTTTGTAGTTTGTTTTAATTTTCTCTTTATGATTTTCTTAGGTTAGTCTAAACAAATAAAGGCTTGGGACTTGGTTCACATTTTGACCCACACCTATGGTTTATACCCTAGGTTCATTTTGTGGTTTATATTCTTGACTCATCACTTGACTTGATAGATAGCACTATCAACCGCATGACTCTACAAACCTAAAAAGTCACTCCATCCATTCATATACTTGATCCTCTCCACTATGTCCCTTTTCCCATTAAGGAGTCAAATCAAACTTTGTAAAGTGTGATGCCAACTCACTAGGAGTTTTCATATCACATCTTTGTACAGTTTGCCTCTTTACAATCATTTGCCATTATGGAGATGATGTCATTTATTTTATTGTTTTCATCACCCTTGTAATCAAAAGGAATATCATGATTTGGTCATTTATGAATTTATAATTGTTTACCAAATTTGAAATCCTACTCCTAGATCTACACTGCTAAAACTACTAGTCCAGACAGAGCTGGGGATTGTGCTACAAAATTAATTGCCCAAGGTGAATTGGAGAATAATGTGAATGAAAATGACTTCAGGATTGTTTCATATCATCCATTATCAAGCTACGACGTCCAAGTACTTAATGATACATCCATCTCCGTTGAAGATCATTAAAGTGTTTTTTCTAATCTTTTGGTATCTGGCACTACAAACTACAACTTCTCCCATCTACCAGCTCCTTTACCTCTAATGCCACAAAATTTGATCCATTGACATACTGACATTTTCCTACATTGAAATCAATCTAATTTTATTTAGAGCTTTGAATGCCCATTTATCCTCTTGGCTCATGTTGTCCACACTGCGCTACAAAAACTGCTGCCAAAACTGCGATACAGATCCCCTGTTCCAGTGCTACAATTTACCTGTTAAATCTGTGCCATATTCTGTGTTCATAGCTCCAACATTATCCTTCTTTATTCACTGTGTCATCCTATATTTTCATCTCAAATTTTGTTTGCAGTGAGGAGTATAGAATCCCTTACCTTTAACCTGATGATGACACTATATCGTGGCCTTATGCTAGCTTAAAATTGGATAATGCAGTCTTCCTACATATCATTTATCTGAGGATATTTTCTCCCATTTTCAACCATTAAACCAGTCTTTTATTGTTCAGAAGTGAATTGGAGGAAATCCATGTAAGAATAATTAAGGGTCACCTTCAAATCTTAAAATACCTTTGCCTCTTTTGGTTTTCCTTACCTCTCATAGCATTACAGTTTTTGACCTCCTGCTTATATCCATGGATACACCCCAACAGAAGAAATATCACAAGGGTGGGAGCGTGGTTAGGACTGAGCCTTATGACATGCACCTTTTTTATGTTGAGCCTATGATCAAGGAGGTTTTCCAAGGGGTTGGTTTCCTATTTTTCTGTCAAAACATGCAGAGGGTACACCCTGAAGTAACAAGGAAGTTTTCTTTAAACTTTGATGGCAATAAGACCAAGGTAGGAAACCTTGATTTGGAGGTATCTGAGGCCACCATTGCAACATCCACTGAGATACCCAAAACTGGTGAGAGGTGGTTCAAATATATGACCCTTAATGCAACATTTTCTAAGGATTTCCTCAAGCCAGACTATCATAAAGACAATTTGTCTAAGGGAGTGCCTAGGAGCCACCTGGTTGAGGTTTTTGATAAAATGTTGAAAATTATCCAGAGGCATTTTACATGTGAGGGAAGATTCAACATGATATACCAGTATCACATTAGGCTCTTACTTCATTTCACAGGAAAATATTTAATGAATATCCATTTTTATCTGTTCAGAAGTATGGGAAAGATGGATGATAGGGTCCAAGCCAAATCCAAGGCTATGGACACTAGTGTTTTCCACTCTGGGTTGATCAGGATGTTGGTTATGGAAGATTTGAAGAAAAGAAACCTTTCTTGGGAATAGTTCATTGTCTCTACTAATATGTAGCTAGATATATCATCTACCCCTCAATCTAGGATGTAGAGCCCTTTTCCATATAGTAGTGTTGCCCAAGTAGAAACAAATAAGAAGAGAAAGAGAAAACCTACTGCCCAAGACAAAGAAAACCATAAGGAAGTTGAATAAGAAGAGAGGGAGGTCCATCACTCCCCACAAAGATAATTTTCACCTCATCCTGCACCTAAACTAGAAGAAGTTCCTTCATAAACCAAAACCACAGCCAAGAAGGAGAGAAAATTACATTTCCCTTCACCTGTTGCAGCAACTAAGACCAAAGTCAGGAGGCATTTTACTAGATCATCATCCCACAAGGAAGTTGTTGAAACAAAATTCATACCCAAGGCTTCAGTCCCAAAGAAATTTAAAAGTAAAAGTGACACTATTGGGAAGCCTATTGAGGTCATGACCAAAGCCTTTATTCAGAAGAAAGACAAAGGTAAGGGTGAAGCCATTGAGGATCCCGTTGAATTCATCAACATCATCACTCCCCCTGATAATCCCAACTTCAAGAGATTGATCATACAACTCAAGGATGAAAGGAAGGAAGTTTCCCTTTTGAAGGGAGAAATATTGACTGAGACGAGAAAGATGAAGGAGCTCATGGACATGTACAATGAAACAATTGATCTGGAAAGGTTTACAGCAAGAATATTCTTGCCTCTCCATAGGAAACTTAAGACTATGTACAGGAAAAATAGAGGCAGTCAATCCCAAAATAGAAATCTCAAAGAATAATTGAAGCCCTCCAAGGATGATCTAGCCTAGAGGAACTTAAATGTTCTAGCACAAGCTGTGATAGAAAGAAATTCCCCTGCAGTAGAGAGGGGTGCCCATGCAAAAGAAAGAGATGTTGTTGTGACAAAGGGAAGTTCTCCTGCAACAAGGAGGAGTGCTAGATTGAGAAGGTAAATGGAGATGATGACATATCCATTTTTTGTGGTGATTACTTTTTGCAAGTTTGAAGTGTTAAGAGAAATATTATATTATCACCTACTGGAGGCATCTACAGGCTCATAATCCATCTACTAAAGCTTTTTGTGTTTTTGAGGATTCGTTGCATAAAAAAAGGAAAAAAACTTAGATTTAATAGTGCATGGTGCTACAAAATCGTCTACACATATTGTTCTATAGTTGCACTACCAAAGGCGCTACATAATCACCTAGCCAGACACAAAATGTGCTCTATGGAATCTGTAGAATTTTTTTACAAATGGGTGATACGGAATCTGCAGAGTAGTTTTATAGGAAGGCGCTATGGAATATTCTACCAAATGTGCTACGAAATCGGCTGCAGAAAAATTTTAAATAGGTGGGTGCTATGAAAATTTTCTACCAATTGCGTTGGTTCTACAAACTGAATGTTACAGTCATAAATTTTGAATTCATTGCTTCTTCTTGGCTTTGATAATTTGGAGGGAACCAAAGATCAATAGGTGGTAGCTGGAGTTCAGCATATAGGCTTGGAGGACACATGGCATTGGAGAAGATGCACCCAAGCAACAACAAAGCATGTCATTCATATCTTGTTAGAGTTGTTGCCAACAGTCTCCTTGATTTTAGCAGTTTGTTAGATCTACTTGTATAGATGTTAGACTAGTAGCTTTTTGTGGAGAATCCTAGGATAGGAAGGCGATCTCACACCTCTATCTATTGTCCACTATTTTGGTTATAAATACATTAGATGAATGACATGTTGGGTTCGTATGGTTGAGAAGAGCTCCCTATTTTGTAATATTACAGATTTTTTCTTTGGTTATGTATGAGACTTGAGATATTTTCATTAATAGAAGTCAGACTCTTTTTGTCATCTTTTTTCTTCTTACTCTGAAATGCTCATTATTAGATGATCCTTATGAGATGCTGTGGTTGTGTTATAATGGATGTTTGATTATAATGACGTTGTGAATGTTTTTCAGTGTTTTAAACTTTAGTTCAAGAAGTTCTTGTGACTGAGTTTTTATTCACCTAGCTGCTTGAAGGCCTGATGCTTATCACAGACTTATCCATATTCCTCACTAAGTCTTCCTTCTATTCACATTTATCCTTAAACCACAGACCGAAGTTAATCAAAACCTCATTCGATTATGCATTCTAGCCCATATTTTTGTGTCAAAACATTCTTATGTTGTGTTTTGTCCATTTGACCTTTAATCATTAATTTACATTTACAAACCTTTTGATGGGTATTGGGCTTACCCTCTTGCAATATGAGGGTGAATCTCAGTGCTAACACTGACTATGACTCATGTTTTCTACTTACACATGCTAATGAGAGTAGTAGAGTATGGTATGATATATTTGTTCATTTAATATTTATGTGCATGCAACGAATTTCCAAGAAAGGAATAGTCAAAGGCTTGCCTGACATTCAATTTTCTGAAGGGGTTTGCGAAGGATGAATTCTTGGAAAGCATCATGAAGAGAAGTTTGAAAAGGGGAAGGAGAGGACAGCCTCCTCTTCCTTGGAGCTTGTTCAAAGTGATCTCATGGGTCCATTTCCACATCCATCCATAAGCAAAGCAAGGTATGTTCTTACATTTATTGATGATTACTCACGCTATACTTGGGTTTATTTTCTCAGAAAAAAGTATGAATGTTTTGAGCATCTCAAAGAATTCAAAGCTCTAGTAGAGACACAAACTAAGAAGAAAATCAAGATCCTCTGATCCATAAGATCTAACTTTTAGTGCCTTTAAAAGACATACGAATGCTCAGCATGTATATGAAACATTTTACATGTAAATATCAACTGTAATATGAAACTGTGATACTGCAAACTGTAATGTAAAGCTGTAACAGCAAGGAAATAATAGAGATACGAACAACACAGAACAGAGAATGAAAAAACACAGCAGAGAGAGTCTCAAAACACTGAAATTGTTAACGGAGTTCACCCCCTTCACTGGGCTACGTCTCCGGGTCCCTCTCCAATGGGTACCGATCCAATTAATCTTCAAAACTGGTACATAATGGTTACAATAACATCTTCAGCAGACTCTGAGCAGCTATGAGACAATAGCACTGTGCAGAATACTAAAAACTACAAATTCTGGCAAGTTTACAAAGGTTTTCAATAAGAAAATCACAGCAGAACGTAGGTGATTCTACAAGCAACAATGCTTCCACCAAAATGTCTCCATAGCTTTTAAAACTCTCCTCCTGCGTACTGGCTGAGAAATGGCTATATATCACACAGCTCCATCTCGATTCTGTTCCCGTGCATTAGTTTACTGCGAAAACCCTATCAAGCAACAGAAAATACTGGGACGTGGTTGAAACCCCATGAAATGTGGCCAGAATCCCGTGTTGGTTCGACTCATATGCTTCATTTTCCACGGATCTATGCCACAGAACAGACATAATCCTCGGGTTGTTCCAACAAATCGCCTTAAACTGTGCATAAACGTTAACCACCAGTTTGACCGCGCACCAGACCGCCAACGGTTGATGTTTCAACATTGCGTGGGCTTGGCTCATAGGTTAAACGTTTTCCATCGACCTGTGCACAAAGCGTGTTTCCCACTGCCATGAAACCACTCTTCAAAACAGCATAAACCGTGCACAAACGG